>JACEEU010000694.1:0-82500 GCA_016630915.1 Callionymus lyra | reverse complement strand
AACACACACACTGATGATAATAGAGTCACACATCACAACAACACACACACACTGATGATAAAGAGTCACACATCACAAACAACACACACTGATGATACAATAGAGTCACACATCACAACAACACACACACACTGATGATACAATAGAGTCACACATCACAACAACACACACACACACACTGATGATACAATAGAGTCACACATCACAACAACACACACACACTGATGATACAATAGAGTCACACATCACAACAACACACACACACTGATGATACAATAGAGTCACACATCACAACAACACACACACACTGATGATACAATAGAGTCACACATCACAACAACACACACACTGATGATACAATAGAGTCACACATCACAACAACACACACACACACACTGATGATACAATATAGTCACACATCACAACAACACACACACACACTGATGATACAATAGAGTTACACATCACAACAACACACACACACTGATGATACAATAGAGTCACACATCACAACAACACACGCACACTGATGATACAATAGAGTCACACATCACAACAACACACGCACACTGATGATACAATAGAGTCACACATCACAACAACACACACTGATGATACAATAGAGTCCCACATCACAACAACACACACACACTGATGATACAATAGAGTCACACATCACAACAACACACACTGATGATACAATAGAGTCACACATCACAACAACACACACACACACACTGATGATACAATAGTCACACATCACAACAACACACACACACTGATGATACAATAGAGTCACACATCACAACAACACACGCACACTGATGATACAATAGAGTCACACATCACAACAACACACACTGATGATACAATAGAGTCACACATCACAACAACACACACACTGATGATACAATAGAGTCACACATTACAACAACACACACACACACTGATGATACAATAGAGTCACACATCACAACAACACACACACACTGATGATACAATAGTTTGACACATCACAACAACACACACACTGATGATACAATAGAGTCACACATCACAACAACACACACACTGATGATACAATAGAGTCACACATCACAACAACACACACACACATTGATGATACAATAGAATCACACATCACAACAACACACACACTGATGATACAATAGTCACACCCATCACAACAACACACACACTGATGATACAATAGTCACACATCACAACAACACACACACTGATGATACAATAGAGTCACACATCACAACAACACACACACTGATGATACAATAGAGTCACACATCACAACAACACACACACACTGATGATACAATAGAGTCACACATCACAACAACACACACACACACTGATGATACAATAGAGTCACACATCACAACAACACACACACACTGATGATATAATAGAGTCACACATCACAACAACACGCACACTGATGATACAATAGAGTCACACATCACAACAACACACACTGATGATACAATAGAGTCACACATCACAACAACACACACTGATGATACAATAGAGTCACACATCACAACAACACACACTGATGATACAATAGAGTCACACATCACAAAAAAACACACACACTGATGATACAATAGAGTCACACATCACAACAACACACACACACTGATGATACAATAGAGTCACACATCACAACAACACACACACACTTTAACACACACACGGTTCATCACATAAGTTCAACTTTAAATGCAACATAAGCTCCAGTAATAAATGTTTGTTCCAAGTTTAAATGAGTATAAAGTTAGAGGTCAACAGTCAAGAGTGTTGAGGGACAGAAGGACAGAAGGACAGAAGAACATGAGGTCAAATGTCTACCTGGCACTTCTTCAGCTCGTCCTCAACACCTTCTTCACTTCCTTTTCCTTTTTCCTTCCGTGACAACAAGTCCTCGACGCCATCAAGCCAACGTTCCGCTTCCACCAAACACACCTGTGCAGGAGTTCAACTCAACGACCAGCAGGAAATGAAGCAGACCTTCTTCTTCTTCTTCTTCTTCACCAACAAACCCCACCTGGTTGTCCTTCATGCTTCCCAGAATGCACTGCAGCGTACTGAGCTCCTCCCTGGCGCTGCTGGAGAGTTGACTCCATCGCTTGAGTTCCTCGGAGTCCGACGCCTGCTGGGTCTGCTCGATCTCCAGACACAGAGCCTGACGGAGAAGATGCATCATGAAGGCTCCAGTAAACGAGGGTTTCCTGGCGTTCATCACACAAGCATCACCTGTGCTCGCTCTACCGCCGCCCTGGTGGAAGGCATGTCCATGATGCCTTCCTTCAGCGTGACCAGGCGAGCCTCCAGATCCTCCACGGCCTTGGTTTTCAGGCGAGAGGCTTCCAAACTGGCCAGAGCTGATGATACGGAAAAGTGTTTTTAAGGTGAAAGAGTCAAAAGTGTTTTTAAGGTGAAAGAGTTAAAAGTGTTTTTAAGGTGAAAGAGTTAAAAGTGTTTTTAAGGTGAAAGAGTTAAAAGTGTTTTTAAGGTGAAAGAGTCAAAAGTGTTTTTAAGGTGAAAGAGTTAAAAGTGTTTTTTAAGGTGAAAGAGTTAAAAAAGTTAAAAAGTGTGTTTTTAAGGTGGAAGAGTTAAAAGTGTTTTTAAGGTGAAAGAGTTAAAAGTGTTTTTAAGGTGAAAGAGTTAAAAGTGTTTTTAAGGTGAAAGAGTTAAAAGTGTTTTTAAGGTGAAAAAGAGTTAAAAGTGTTTTTAAGGTGAAAGAGTTAAAAGTGTTTTTAAGGTGAAAGAGTCAAAAGTGTTTTTAAGGTGAAAGAGTTAAAAGTGTTTTTAAGGTGAAAGAGTTAAAAAGTGTTTTTAAGGTGAAAGAGTCAAAAGTGTTTTTAAGGTGAAAGAGTCAAAAGTGTTTTTAAGGTGAAAGAGTTAAAAGTGTTTTTAAGGTGAAAGAGTTAAAAGTGTTTTTAAGGTGAAAGAGTCAAAAGTGTTTTTAAGGTGAAAGAGTCAAAAGTGTTTTTAAGGTGAAAGAATGTCAAAAAGTGTTTTTAAGGTGAAAGAGTCAAAAGTGTTTTTAAGGTGAAAGACAAAGTTTTTAATGAAGAGTTTTTAAAAGTGTTTTTAAGTAGAAAGAGTCAAAAGTGTTTTTAAGGTGAAAGAGTCAAAAGTGTTTTTAGGAAAGAGTCAAAAGTGTTTTTAAGGTGAAAGAGTCAAAGAGTTAAAAGTGTTTTTAAGGTGAAAGAGTCAAAAGTGTTTTTTAAGGTGAAAGAGTCAAAAGTGTTTTTTAAGGTGAAAGAGTCAAAAGTGTTTTTAAGGTGAAAGAGTAAAAAGAGTTTTTAAGTGAAAGAGTCAAAAGTGTTTTTAAGGTGAAAGAGTTAAAAGTGTTTTTAAGGTGAAAGAGTTAAAAGTGTTTTTAAGGTGAAAGAGTTAAAAGTGTTTTTAAGGTGAAAGAGTTAAAAGTGTTTTTAAGGTGAAAGAGTTAAAAAGTGTTTTTAAGGTGAAAGAGTCAAAAGTGTTTTTAAGGTGAAAGAGTTAAAAGTGTTTTTAAGGTGAAAGAGAAAAGTGTTTTTAAGGTGAAAGAGTTAAAAGTGTTTTTAAGGTGAAAGAGTCAAAAGTGTTTTTAAGGTGAAAGAGTCAAAAGTGTTTTTAAGGTGAAAGAGTCAAAAGTGTTTTTAAGGTGAAAGAGTTTTTAATGAAAGAGTGTTTTTAAGGTGAAAGAGTCAAAAGTGTTTTTAAGGTGAAAGAGTCAAAAGTGTTTTTAAGGTGAAAGAGTTAAAAAGTGTTTTTAAGGTGAAAGAGTTAAAAGTGTTTTTAAGGTGAAAGAGTTAAAAGTGTTTTTAAGGTGAAAAGAGTTAAAAAGTGTTTTTAAGGTGAAAGAGTCAAAAGTGTTTTTAAGGTGAAAGAGTTAAAAGTGTTTTTAAAGGTGAAAGAGTTAAAAGTGTTTTTAAGGTGAAAGAGTTAAAAGTGTTTTTAAGGTGAAAGAGTCAAAAGTGTTTTTAGGGAAGAGTCAAAGGTTAAAGTGTTTTTAAGGTGAAAGAAGGTAAAGTCAAAAGTGTTTTTAAGGTGAAAGAGTCAAAAGTGTTTTTTAAGGTGAAAGAGTTAAAAGTGTTTTTAAAGGTGAAAAGAGTCAAAAGTGTTTTTAAGGTGAAAAGTAAATGTTTTTAATGAAAGGAAAAGTTTTTAGTTTTTTTAAGGTGAAAGAGTAAAAGTGTTTTTAAGGTGAAAGAGTCAAAAGTGTTTTTAAGGTGAAAGAGTCAAAAGTGTTTTTAAGGTGAAAGAGTTAAAAGTGTTTTTTAAGGTGAAAAAGAGTTTTTTTTTAAGGTGAAAGAGTCAAAAGTGTTTTTAAGGTGAAAGAGTCAAAAGTGTTTTTAAGGTGAAAGAGTTAAAAGTGTTTTTAAGGTGAAAGAGTTAAAAGTGTTTTTAATGAAAGAGTTAAAAGTGTTTTTAAGGTGAGAAAGTGTTTTTAAGGGAAAAAAGAGTGTTTTTAAGGTGAAAGAGTTAAAAAGGTGTTTTTTAAGGTGAAAGAGTCAAAAGTGTTTTTAAGGTGAAAGAGTTAAAAGTGTTTTTAAGGTGAAAGAGTCAAAAGTGTTTTTAAGGTGAAAGAGTTAAAAGTGTTTTTTAAGGTGAAAAGAGTCAAAAAGTGTTTTTAAGGTGAAAGAGTCAAAAGTGTTTTTAAGGTGAAAGAGTTAAAAGTGTTTTTAAGGTGAAAAAAGTGTTTTTAAGGTGAAAGAGTTAAAAGTGTTTTTAAGGTGAAAGAGTCAAAAGTGTTTTTAAGGTGAAAAGAGTCAAAAGTGTTTTTAAGGTGAAAAGAGTCAAAAGTGTTTTTAAGGTGAAAGAGTTAAAAAGTGTTTTTAAGGTGAAAGAGTCAAAAGTGTTTTTAAGGTGAAAGAGTCAAAAGTGTTTTTAAGGTGAAAGAGTTAAAAGTGTTTTTAAGGTGAAAGAGTTAAAAGTGTTTTTTAAGGTGAAAGAGTCAAAAGTGTTTTTAAGGTGAAAGAGTCAAAAGTGTTTTTAAGGTGAAAGAGTTAAAAGTGTTTTTTAAAAGAGTTAAAAGTGTTTTTAAGGTGAAAAGAGTCAAAAGTGTTTTAAGGTGAAAAAAGTGTTTTAGTTGAAAAGTGTTTTTTAAGGTGAAAGAGTCAAAAGTGTTTTTAAGGTGAAAGAGTTAAAAGTGTTTTTAAGGTGAAAGAGTTAAAAGTGTTTTTAAGGTGAAAGAGTCAAAAGTGTTTTTAAGGTGAAAGAGTCAAAAGTGTTTTTAAGGTGAAAGAGTCAAAAGTGTTTTTAAGGTGAAAGAGTTAAAAGTGTTTTTAAAAGGTGAAAGAGTTAAAAAGAGTTAAAGTGTTTTTAAGGTGGAAAGAGGAGTTAAAAGTGTTTTTAAGGTGAAAAGAGAGTGTAAAAAGAGTGTTTTTAAGGTGAAAAAGAGTTAAAAGTGTTTTTAAGGTGAAAGAGTCAAAAGTGTTTTTAAGGTGAAAGAGTCAAAAGTGTTTTTAAGGTGAAAGAGTCAAAAGTGTTTTTTAAGGTGAAAGAGTTAAAAAAAGTGTTTTTAAGGTGAAAGAGTCAAAAGTGTTTTTAAGGTGAAAGAGTCAAAAGTGTTTTTAAAGGTCAAAAGTGTTTTTAAGAAAGAGTCAAAAGTGTTTTTAAGGTGAAAGAGTTAAAAGTGTTTTTAAGGTGAAAAGAGTCAAAAGTGTTTTTAAGGTGAAAGAGTCAAAAGTTTTTTTAAGGTGAAAAGTTAAAAGTGTTTTTAAGGTGAAAGAGTCAAAAGTGTTTTTAAGGTGAAAGAGTCAAAAGTGTTTTTAAGGTGAAAGAGTCAAAAGTGTTTTTAAGGTGAAAGAGTTAAAAAGTGTTTTTAAGGTGAAAGAGTCAAAAGTGTTTTTAAGGTGAAAGAGTCAAAAGTGTTTTTTTAAGGTGAAAGAGTTAAAAGTGTTTTTAAGGTGAAAGAGTCAAAAGTGTTTTTTAAGGTGAAAGAGTCAAAAGAGTTAAAAGTGTTTTTAAGGTGAAAGAGTCAAAAGTGTTTTTAAGGTGAAAGAGTTAAAAGTGTTTTTAAGGTGAAAAGAGTCAAAAGTGTTTTTAAGGTGAAAGAGTGTTAAAAGTGTTTTTTAAGGTGAAAGAGTCAAAAGTGTTTTTAAGGTGAAAGAGTTAAAAGTGTTTTTAAGGTGAAAGAGTCAAAAGTGTTTTTAAGTGAAGGTGAAGAGTCAAAAGTGTTTTTAAGGTGAAAGAGTCAAAAGTGTTTTTAAGGTGAAAGAGTCAAAAGTGTTTTTAGGGAAAGAGGGTCAAAAGTGTTTTTAAGGTGAAAGAGTCAAAAGTGTTTTTAAGGTGAAAGAGTCAAAAGTGTTTTTAAGGTGAAAGAGTCAAAAGTGTTTTTAAGGTGAGAGAGTCAAAAGTGTTTTTAAGGGTGAAGAGTCAAAAGTGTTTTTAAGGTGAAAGAGTCAAAAGTGTTTTTAAGGTGAAAGAGTCAAAAGTGTTTTTAAGGTGAAAGAGTTAAAAGTGTTTTTAAGGTGAAAGAGTCAAAAGTGTTTTTAAGGTGAAAAAGAGTCAAAAAGTGTTTTTAAGGTGAAAGAGTTAAAAGTGTTTTTAAGGTGAAAGAGTTAAAAGTGTTTTTAAGGTGAAAAATGTTTTTAAGTGAAAGGGGTAAAAGTGTTTTTAAGGTGAAAGAGTCAAAAGTGTTTTTAAGGTGAAAGAGTCAAAAGTGTTTTTAAGGTGAAAGAGTCAAAAGTGTTTTTAAGGTGAAAGAGTTAAAAGTGTTTTTAAGGTGAAAGAGTTAAAAGTGTTTTTAAGGTGAAAGAGTTAAAAGTGTTTTTAAGGTGAAAGAGTTAAAAGTGTTTTTAAGGTGAAAGAGTCAAAAGTCATGTGTTACCTTCGCCGACAGCCTTCTGTCGGTGCTGCAGCTGCTGGAGCGTGGAGGCGTGATGAGCAGAGACCACCACCAGGTTGTCTTTCAACGCAGGAAACGCTCCCAGCGAAGCCACGTCTGTAGAAAGCTGCTGCACTTTGGTGCTCAGGGCCGTGACGAGGACCAGCCGGGACTGTTGAGGATCAGATACTTTATCGATCCCTGAAAGATCAACTATTGCTGTCCAGGATTATTCAAGATCAGGCTCGGAGTCTCTCCACGTGAAGGAACAGAAGGTCTACTTTTGAGTCTTTCTCCAACGACTGAGGTCCTCGACTCCGAAGTCCAGACTCGTGACTAACTAAGAACCTCTGCACTTGGACAGGATCCATCCTTGTCCACTGAGGACCATCTTAAACTCACCAGATCGTTCTTCTGACGCTTCAGACATTACCTGGCAGTCTTTCATGAGGCCTTCAAGTCCTGGACCATCGCTCTTGTCCACAGGAGCCGTCGCGTCCAGCCACTTATCCTGGTCCTTCAGGGTCTGGTCCAGGCGTCCCAGCTCTGCGGCCGACGCCGCGAACCTGCTCCGAGTCTCCGCCCCGTCCTGCGCCGCCTGGAGCTCCCGAGCACTCGCCGCCCATTCGGTCTGGACCAGGTGGATGTCTCGCCGCACGGAGTCCACGCAGGCGCCTTCTGAGGGGAGCACACACACCTGGTCAGGTTCACGTGGAGGAGGCTCCTCTTGACCAGGAGGTTCTGGACACAAACGATGATGGATCTAAGCAGGTGATTCGGAGACGAAGAGCCTCCAGACATCCACACTCACGGGGTGTGAAGACAAATGTGAGAAAGACTAACTGGAAGGCCCTGGCCTTCGTGAAGTCAGATGGAAAGTCTGGTCTTCAGTGAACTCCACAGGGCCAAGAGCGATGATCATCTTCACCGAGCGACTCCAGAGCCGAGACCATGAAACTAAACGATGGTTTCTTTTGCCATATTTTCCACACACTCAATACTCAATGCAAATGAGCGGCTGCTAAATTCCAAGTAATAGCGAACAGATGTGGGAAAAGTGAGCGAAGGAATAAGGAGCTGCTGCGAGAGCCGCGAGTACCTCTTTCCAGTTGGTCCACCAAGAGTCGTCCTTCCTGCACCAGCTGACTCGTCACCACTTCCTTTTCGGAGAGTTCCAGCTCCAAAGCCTTCCCATGAGAAACACAACTCAGTATTTTAACAGATCGTTAACCCTTTATTGACCCTCTGGTCTCCGTCAAGGACACGTTTCAAACCATCTGATGGCAGACAAGATGAACCAAGAGTGCACAGAGAGCGCTGAATTCACTGAGAGGGGGTGAGACGTCAGTTTCACGTCAGGAAAGTCCTACGACAGCAACTAAAGAAACACCTGGACACCGACTCAAGTGAACAGTAACAAGTTAATGTGGTCAATTATATTAGGTTGAACCTTCAAACCCCCTGGTTGTTCAGTGGTTCAACTTCCTGCTTTGAAACTCCTGCGAAGAAGAAGAAGAAGGAGAACATTTCTCACCTGCAGTTTTCCCTGCAGGTCCGAAGTCTGCGTCGAGACTTCGGGGTTCGTCGCGGCCAGAACCTGAGCCGACGCCTTCCACGCCTTCATCCAGCCGAGGTGCTCGGCCAGTCTGGTCTCGTACCTTCAGAAGCCAGAGCGAGAAAGGTTGAGCTGACGGGCGTCGAGTCGGCATTTACTTTGAGATCCCTTACGCTCGTCTGACTTCGGCGTCCGTCTCCACCAGGCGTTTCTTCAGCGGAGCAGGAGGAGCGAACTCCTGGCCGGCGGTCGACGTTGCGGCGGCGACGGTGGTGAAACCGACCTGCTCCTCCACTGGACTCATCCCTGCGTCCGTGGCAGCTTCCATCACCTGGACAGACGAAGGTGAGCAACGTGGTCTTCAGTAGACCTCAGTGAGACCACGAGTCACCTGGAAGGAGCAGTCCTCCAGCGTCTGCACCAGACCGTCCCATCTGTGGGTCAACTCTTCTGTGTCCGTCTCGATCTTGGTCGCCGCCTCGGAGCTCCTCAGCAATGAAACCACATCCTGTCCGGCGTCAGCCAGCTGGTCCAGCGTCCTCCTCTTCTTCTCCATGTCCTCCTTCAGGCCCTGCACGAGTCCATCGACACGGCTCGGACTTTTGTCAACCTCACAACGTCGTCCGTTCACTCACCGCCAGTCGACGGACGTTGGCGTTCATCTCACTCGGGTCTCTGAAGTTGCTGGTTTGTACTTCACTCAAGGCTTCTTCTTTTTCTGCCAACCATGTTCTGAACACGTCCTGCAGAAGAAACAACGTTTATCAATCATGACACTTAACCTCACATAAGTAAGTAAGTAAGTAAGTAAGTAATATTTATCTATATAGCGCTTTTCCAGACCAGGGTCACAAAGCGCTTAAACAATCAAAACAATACTCAAAAAAGTACATACTTTAAAGATCAAGATAATACTGAGAACAACACAGGAGTTCCAGAAATTCAAGGAAAAGCCTGAACAAATAGAAACGTCTTAAGATGTTTCTTGAAGGAGTCAGTAGATCATCAAACACAGATGTTTCTTGAAGGAGTCAGTAGATCATCAAACACAGATGTTTCTTGAAGGAGTCAGTAGATCATCAAACACAGATGTTTCTTGAAGGAGTCAGTAGATCATCAAACACAGATGTTTCTTAAAGGAGTCAGTAGATCATCAAACACAGATTTTTCTTGAAGGAGTCAGTAGATCATCAAACACAGATGTTTCTTGAAGGAGTCAGTAGATCATCAAACACAGATGTTTCTTAAAGGAGTCAGTAGATCATCAAACACACATGTTTCTTGAAGGAGTCAGTAGATCATCAAACACAGATGTTTCTTAAAGGAGTCAGTAGATCATCAAACACACATGTTTCTTGAAGGAGTCAGTAGATCATCAAACACAGATGTTTCTTGAAGGAGTCAGTAGATCATCAAACACAGATGTTTCTTGAAGGAGTCAGTAGATCATCAAACACAGATGTTTTTTGAAGGGAGTCAGTAGATCATCAAACACAGATGTTTCTTGAAGGAGTCAGTAGATCATCAAACACAGATGTTTCTTGAAGGAGTCAGTAGATCATCAAACACACATGTTTCTTTGAAGGAGTCAGTAGATCATCAAACACACATGTTTCTTGGAAGGAGTCAGTAGATCATCAAACACACATGTTTCTTGAAGGAGTCAGTAGATCATCAAACACAGATGTTTCTTGAAGGAGTCAGTAGATCATCAAACACAGATGTTTCTTAAAGGAGTCAGTAGATCATAAAAACACAGATGTTTCTTGAAGGAGTCAGTAGATCATCAAACACAGATGTTTCTTGAAGGAGTCAGTAGATCATCAAACACAGAGATGTTTCTTGAAGGAGTCAGTAGATCATCAAACACAGATGTTTCTTGAAGGAGTCAGTAGATCATCAAACACAGATGTTTCTTGAAGGAGTCAGTAGATCATCAAACACAGATGTTTCTTGAAGGAGTCAGTAGATCATCAAACACAGATGTTTCTTGAAGGAGTCAGTAGATCATCAAACACAGATGTTTCTTAAAGGAGTCAGTAGATCATCAAACACAGATGTTTCTTGAAGGAGTCAGTAGATCATCAAACACAGATGTTTCTTGAAGGAGTCAGTAGATCATCAAACACAGATGTTTCTTAAAGGAGTCAGTAGATCATCAAACACAGATGTTTCTTGAAGGAGTCAGTAGATCATCAAACACAGATGTTTCTTAAAGGAGTCAGTAGATCATCAAGCGCAAAGAGAGAGAAGATCGTTCCAAAGCTTAGGAGCAACAGCCTGAAAAGATTTCTCTCCTCTGGTCCTGAAGTTCAGGAACCATCAGTAGATTCTGATCCACAGACCTCAGAGCCCGAGCTGGGGTGTAAGTCTGGATCAGATCACTGATGGAAGGTCTGACCATGAATAGATCTGAAAGTAAGAACCAGAATTTTAAAGTTGATCCTGAAAGAAACTGGAAGCCAGTGAAGAGTTTGAAGGAGAAATGTGAGTTCTTCTACTAGAGCAGCCAGTGAAGAGTTTGAAGGAGAAATGTGAGTTCTTCTACTAGAGCAGCCAGTGAAGAGTTTGAAGGAGAAATGTGAGTTCTTCTACTAGAGCGGGTCAGAATTCTGGCTGCAGAGTTCTGAATCAACTGCAGGCGAGACAGCTCCTACAGCTCGTAACACTGATGAAACTGATGAGTTATACTAGCTTCACTTGTGGCTAAAAGCACAAGTTGCACTGATGTCTATCTAATGCTATCAGACGTTTCTATTTGTTCAGGCTTTTCCTTGAATTTCTCGAACTCCTGTGTTGTTCTCGGTATTATCTTGATCTTTAAAGTATGTACTTTATTAAATATTGTTTTGATTGTTTAAGCGCTTTGTGACCCTGGTTTCGAAAAGCGCTATATAAATAAATATTACTTACTTACTTACTTTACTATCACCTCATAACACTTTTTCTCTTCACATATTTGAATCTTGGAAAATAAATACTATAAAATGGTGTCAATAAATAACAAAAGCTATGATGTGTAATATTGGATTAAGTTTATTTTAGGTTTGTTATGTCTGACAAAGATTCATTCATGTTTAAGGTAAGGTAAGGTAAGGTAAAACTTTATTGATCCCTCAGGAGGTCTCCTTCGGGAAATTGTTTTTTACCAATAGCCAGCAATTTTTCATAAACAAATAATACATAAAAAATAAAATAAGAAGAAGAACATAAAGAGGAAGAACAAGATGATACAATCTAAGTCTAAAGATAAAGATAAAGAACATAGATCAAAGAAAAACAACAAAGGATACAAAGACTAACATGGAACAGAAAATCCAGATACTTTCACTCCACTCCTGCCCCCGAACTCAGAATTGTACAATTTAATAGCACGAGGGATGAATGAGTCCCTGAGTCCATTAGTGTTGCACCTGGGTAGGAGCATTCGTGCTTCATCTGCTTCTCTGCTCACTGATGACAGTGTTCAGAGGATGACTGTCATCATCCATGATGGACAGTAGTTTGTTCAATGATCTCCTCTCAGCAACTGTCACCAGTGAGTCCAGCTTCATTCCAACCACAGAACCAGCCCTCCTGATCAACCTGTCCAACCTGTTGACACTCCTCTTGGACACATTTCCACCCCAACACACCACAGCATAGAACACTGGCCACCACAGACTGGTAGAACATGCAGAGGAGCTTCTTGCAGATGTTAAATGATCGAAGCCTCCTCAGAAAGTACAGTCTACTCTGAACCTTCTTATATACATGGTCTGTGTTGCAGGACCAGTTTACTGTCCAGCCACACACCGAGGTACCTATAGTTTAAAGAGAAAACCTGACATTCCTCACCTGATCTGACAGAAGCTGCTGCCACACCAGGAACACATCCTGCAGCTTGTGCCAGCGCTCCTCTGTCCAGCGACACACCGCCGCCCAGCGCTCACCCAGCGACTGCGAGAAGTTCAAACAAGATAGATTCCATCTTTGTCTCTCTTTTCGTTGGGAGGGATCGACTACATTACCTGCAGTTGCTCCTCCAGGACCGCGGTGGCGCTGTCGCCGCTGTTCTCGTCCACCACCACCACCATGTGAGTGAGCGAGTTCACCTTCACCTGCTCCGCCTCCAGGTCGTTCTGCAGCTCCTGGACAACAGACTCGTGAGCATGTTTAAGGGGAAGTGAAGGAACTCCATGTTTACCTTATGCTGCTCGATCTGTTCTTTGTACAAATCCAGTTCTTTGGCCGCAGGTTCCGACTCGATTTTTCGGATTCGATCTTCCGTCTGCGTCAGCCAATCAGAGAGCTGCTGCAACTGCTGCTGCTGGAGGTCCATCAGGACTTCGTGAAGCCTTGAAGGAGACGAGAGGTTTTCAAACACATAGTAGTAGTAGAAGCGAGTTCTAACCATTTAGTGGACTCTGAAGATAATGACACTGTTTCATGAAGCTTCATCGACACATCACTACCATCTAGTGGACTCTGAAGGTAATGACACTGTTTCATGAAGCTTCATCAACACATCACTACCATCTAGTGGACTCTGAAGATAATGACACTGTTTCATGAAGCTTCATCAACACATCACTACCATCTAGTGGACTCTGAAGATAATGACACTGTTTCATGAAGCTTCATCAACACATCACTACCATCTAGTGGACTCTGAAGATAATGACACTGTTTCATGAAGCTTCATTGACACATCACTACCATCTAGTGGACTCTGAACATAATGACACTGTTTCATGAAGCTTCATCGACACATCACTACCATCTAGTGGACTCTGAAGATAATGACTGACACATCACTACCATCTAGTGGACTCTGAAGATAATGACACTGTTTCATGAAGCTTCATCAACACATCACTACCATCTAGTGGACTCTGAAGATAATGACACTGTTTCATGAAGCTTCATCAACACATCACTACCATCATAGCTTTTGTATTTATGACACCATGAATGATTCAATATGTGAAGAGAAAAAGTTTACAGTATATAAATAATAATTTATTTATATAGCGCTTTTCCAGACCAGGGTCACAAAGGGCTTAAACAATCAAAACAATACTCAATAAAGTACATACTTTAAAGATCAAGATAATACTGAGAACAACACAGGAGTTCCAGAAATTCAAGGAAAAGCCTGAGCAAATAGAAACGTCTTAAGATGTTTCTTAAGTGAGCTGCTAACAACAAGTGTGACGTATATATATTATACGATTTTACAATAAAATAAAAATGGCTGCACACAGCCTAGCATGTGGTACTAAAATACATTGCTATACATACAAATAAGTCAAAACGTACAGCTCAGGACTAACAAGTTGCAACTGAAATAAGTCTGACAAGCAACTTTTCCTGTTGATGCACATGTGTAAGGTAAGGTAAGGTAAGGTAAGGTAGTAAGTTAAAACTTTATTGTCGTCACACTTGTCATCTCAAGCAGAGAAAAAGTAAATCAATTGCAGGAAAATCAGATTGGCGAGTCTTGAGATATGTCCCAACAAGAAAGAAAGTCTCAGTTCACAACCAGGTCACTTTTTAGGTTCCCCAACTTATCCCCCAACTTTTCTCTTCTTGGACATTTTGCGAGGCTGTATTTCTGTTTCTGTTCGCATTGATTTTGGAGACGCTGCGGCCTTAGTGGCGGAATGCGTGGGAAACATGCTCTTTGGTCAACGCCACATAAAAATCACATGGCGGGCCACATTTGGCCCACGGGCCTCGACTTTGACACAGATGCTTTACTGGATGTACTGCCGAGGTTCTGGTGAACTCACAGACGTCCATTTATTCTCTGGTTAATGTCTAAACACCGTTATTGGACACAGTTTCATGACACTTTTAAGACCAGTAAACGCCCGAACCTGGCCTGGCGGTCCATGCTGGCGACTCGAAGGCTCTCCCAGCGAGAGTTCAGGAGACTCATCTGCTCCCGGATTTCGTCCTCTTCCTCGTCCGTCAGGTTCCCCTGAGCGATCAGCTGGTTCCCGGCGTGCAGGACGTTCCCGACGCTGCTCTGGTGAGCCGTGAGCTCCATCATGAAGGCCTGGAGTGAACCAGTCGCTTGTTATTGAAGATAAAAGTATGGACTAGATGTTTCATCTAATCATTGCTATTGTGCTTCCTAATCTCACGTCACTGATACTAGCTTCATCGACACATCACTACCATCTAGTGGACTCTGAAGATAATGACACTGTTTCATGAAGCTTCATCGACACATCACTACCATCTAGTGGACTCTGAAGATAATGACACTGTTTCATGAAGCTTCATCAACACATCACTACCATCTAGTGGACTCTGAAGATAATGACACTGTTTCATGAAGCTTCATCGACACATCACTACCATCTAGTGGACTCTGAAGATAATGACACCGTTTCATGAAGCTTCATCGACACATCACTACCATCTAGTGGACTCTGAAGATAATGACACTGTTTCATGAAGCTTCATCAACACATCACTACCATCTAGTGGACTCTGAAGATAATGACACTGTTTCATGAAGCTTCATCGACACATCACTACCATCTAGTGGACTCTGAAGATAATGACACTGTTTCATGGAGCCTCATTAACACATCACTACCATCTAGTGGACTCTGAAGATAATGACACTGTTTCATGAAGCTTCATCGACACATCACTACCATCTAGTGGACTCTGAAGATAATGACACTGTTTCATGAAGCTTCATCGACACATCACTACCATCTAGTGGACTCTGAAGATAAAGACACTGTTTCATGAAGCTTCATCGACACATCACTACCATCTAGTGGACTCTGAAGATAATGACACTGTTTCATGAAGCTTCATCGACACATCACTACCATCTAGTGGACTCTGAAGATAATGACACTGTTTCATGAAGCTTCATCGACACATCACTACCATCTAGTGGACTCAGAAGATAATGACACCGTTTCATGAAGCTTCATCGACACATCACTACCATCTAGTGGACTCTGAAGATAATGACACCGTTTCATGAAGCTTCATCGACACATCACTACCATCTAGTGGACTCTGAAGATAATGACACCGTTTCATGAAGCTTCATCAACACATCACTACCATCTAGTGGACTCTGAAGATAATGACACCGTTTCATGAAGCTTCATCGACACATCACTACCATCTAGTGGACTCTGAAGATAATGACACCGTTTCATGAAGCTTCATCGACACATCACTACCATCTAGTGGACTCTGAAGATAATGACACCGTTTCATGAAGCTTCATCAACACATCACTACCATCTAGTGGACTCTGAAGATAATGACACCGTTTCATGAAGCTTCATCAACACATGCATCTGGGTTCTTATAAAATACATTTTAAAGGTTATATTTCATTTTTTCTTGGTCATTTTTCTGTCCATTTCTTTGACAAAAACACATAAAATAAAATGTGTTTACAAAACAAACACATTTGCCATGAAAGCATCATTGGATTCATGTCAATTAATCATCATTTTCTACACAAATTGATGATTATTTGTTTCTTATGCTATGTTTTTAGTTGGTGTTCATCTCTGAAGATAATGACACTGTTTCATGAAGCTTCATCAACACATCACTACCATCTAGTGGACTCTGAAGATAATGACACCGTTTCATGAAGCTTCATCAACACATGCATCTGGGTTCTTATAAAATACATTTTAAAGGTTATATTTCATTTTTTCTTGGTCATTTTTCTGTCCATTTCTTTGACAAAAACACATAAAATAAAATGTGTTTACAAAACAAACACATTTGCCATGAAAGCATCATTGGATTCATGTCAATTAATCATCATTTTCTACACAAATTGATGATTATTTGTTTCTTATGCTATGTTTTTAGTTGGTGTTCATCTCTGAAGATAATGACACTGTTTCATGAAACTTCATCAACACATCACTACCATCTAGTGGACTCTGAAGATAATGACACTGTTTCATGAAGCTTCATCAACACATCACTACCATCTAGTGGACTCTGAAGATAATGACACTGTTTCATGAAGCTTCATCGACACATCACTACCATCTAGTGGACTCTGAAGATAATGACACTGTTTCATGAAGCTTCATCAACACATCACTACCATCTAGTGGACTCTGAAGATAATGACACTGTTTCATGAAGCTTCATCGACACATCACTACCATCTAGTGGACTCTGAAGATAATGACACCGTTTCATGAAGCTTCATCAACACATGCATCTGGGTTCTTATAAAATACATTTTAAAGGTTATATTTCATTTTTTCTTGGTCATTTTTCTGTCCATTTCTTTGACAAAAACACATAAAATAAAATGTGTTTACAAAACAAACACATTTGCCATGAAAGCATCATTGGATTCATGTCAATTAATCATCATTTTCTACACAAATTGATGATTATTTGTTTCTTATGCTATGTTTTTTAGTTGGTGTTCATCTCTGAAGATAATGACACTGTTTCGTGAAACTTCATCAACACATCACTACCATCTAGTGGACTCTGAAGATAATGACACTGTTTCATGAAGCTTCATCAACACATCACTACCATCTAGTGGACTCTGAAGATAATGACACTGTTTCATGAAGCTTCATCGACACATCACTACCATCTAGTGGACTCTGAAGATAATGACACTGTTTCATGAAGCTTCATCAACACATCACTACCATCTAGTGGACTCTGAAGATAATGACACTGTTTCATGAAGCTTCATCGACACATCACTACCATCTAGTGGACTCTGAAGATAATGACACCGTTTCATGAAGCTTCATCAACACATGCATCTGGGTTCTTATAAAATACATTTTAAAGGTTATATTTCATTTTTCTTGTCATTTTTCTGTCCATTTCTTTTGACAAAAACACATAAATAAAATGTTTTACAAAACAAACACATTTGCCATGAAAGCATCATTGATTCATGTCAATTAATCATCATTTTCTACACAAATTGATGATTATTTGTTTCTTATGCTATGTTTTTAGTTGGTGTTCATCTCTGAAGATAATGACACTGTTTCGTGAAACTTCATCAACACATCACTACCATCTAGTGGACTCTGAAGATAATGACACTGTTTCATGAAGCTTCATCAACACATCACTACCATCTAGTGGACTCTGAAGATAATGACACTGTTTCATGAAGCTTCATCGACACATCACTACCATCTAGTGGACTCTGAAGATAATGACACTGTTTCATGAAGCTTCATCAACACATCACTACCATCTAGTGGACTCTGAAGATAATGACACTGTTTCATGAAGCTTCATCGACACATCACTACCATCTAGTGGACTCTGAAGATAATGACACCGTTTCATGAAGCTTCATCAACACATGCATCTGGGTTCTTATAAAATACATTTTTAAGGTTATATTTCATATTTTCTTGGTCATTTTTCCGTCCATTTCTTTGACAAAAACACATAAAATAAAACGTTCACAAAACAAACACATTTGCCATGAAAGCATCATTGGATTCATGTCAATTAATCATAATTTACTACACAAATTGATGATTATTTGTTTCTTATGCTATGTTTTTAGTTGGTGTTCATCTCTGAAGATAATGACACCGTTTCATGAAGCTTCATCAACACATCACTACCATCTAGTGGACTCTGAAGATAATGACACTGTTTCATGAAGCTTCATCAACACATCACTACCATCTAGTGGACTCTGAAGATAATGACACTGTTTCATGAAGCTTCATCGACACATCACTACCATCTAGTGGACTCTGAAGATAATGACACTGTTTCATGAAGCTTCATCGACACATCACTACCATCTAGTGGACTCTGAAGATAATGACACTGTTTCATGAAGCTTCATCGACACATCACTACCATCTAGTGGACTCTGAAGATAATGACACCGTTTCATGAAGCTTCATCAACACATGCATCTGGGTTCTTATAAAATACATTTTTAAGGTTATATTTCATATTTTCTTGGTCATTTTTCCGTCCATTTCTTTGACAAAAACACATAAAATAAAATGTGTTTACAAAACAAACACATTTGCCATGAAAGCTTTAAAACCATAATGTAAAATAATCATCATTTTCTACACAAATTGATGATTATTTGTTTCTAATGCTATGTTTTTAGTTGGTGTTCATCCGTGAAAACCTTCTCCTGGTGTAAATAACTCTGAAGCTGAAGGTGCCAGATCCACTAATGAAGGTGTGAGGATGAGTAAGCATGGATCTCCACCTCTGATCATCTGATGGAAGTAGGAAAAAGGCAACCATGCTGAGATAAAGTGGATTCAAACGCCCGTCAGCTCAGCTGTTTAAGAGGCTTTTTGGGTTTGTCACCATCTTTCCGACCTGGATTCTGGCTCCAGTGTCTCCCGAACATGACTTTAAACATTTGTATCTTCAGATCAGGGTAAGCGGGTGAGAATTCCTGACATTCCCGACAAGTCCAGAGAAGGTCCAACTTGAAACAGGGCGTCAAGAGAGGCTCGAACATGACGGATGGAGCTCCTTCTCTCTCACCTCGTGGGTGTGAAACTGCTCTTTAACCTCCTCGACATCGTCCGACACGTCGTCCTGGACCTGGAGGGCGTCCTCGGCCGACAGCAGCCAGGTCAGGACCTCCTCCAGCGTGGTCTGGTAACTGTCCAGGTCCACCTCCAGCAAGCTCGCCTCCATCTCCACGTCCGTGAGCGAGCCGGGCCGGTTGGCGCCGACGCCCGCCCTCGTCTGCACGCTCTGGAAGGAAACGCAGGATTATGAAGATAATGACACTGTTTCATGAAGCTTCATCGACACATCACTACCATCTAGTGGACTCTGAAGATAATGACACTGTTTCATGAAGCTTCATCAACACATCACTACCATCTAGTGTCTGAAGATAATGCCACTGTTTCATGAAGCTTATGACACATCACTACCATCTAGTGGATTGAAGATAATGACACTGTTTCATGAAGCTTCATCGACAATCACTACCACGTGGACTCTGAAGATAATGACACTGTTTCATGAAGCTTGTTCAACACATATACCATCTAGTGGACTCTGAAGAAAAATGTTTCATGAAGCTTCATCAACACATCACTACCATCTAGTGGACTCTGAAGATAATGACACTGTTTCATGAAGCTTCATCGACACATCACTACCATCTAGTGGACTCTGAAGATAATGACACTGTTTCATGAAGCTTCATCAACACATCACTACCATCTAGTGGACTCTGAAGATAATGACACTGTTTCATGAAGCTTCATCAACACATCACTACCATCTAGTGGACTCCGAAGATAATGACACTGTTTCATGAAGCTTCATCGACACATCACTACCATCTAGTGGACTCTGAAGATAATGACACTGTTTCATGAAGCTTCATCAACACATCAATACCATCTAGTGGACTCTGAAGATAATGACACTGTTTCATGAAGCTTCATCGACACATCACTACCATCTAGTGGACTCTGAAGATAATGACACTGTTTCATGAAGCTTCATCAACACATCAATACCATCTAGTGGACTCTGAAGATAATGACACTGTTTCATGAAGCTTCATCGACACATCACTACCATCTAGTGGACTCTGAAGATAAGGACACCGTTTCATTAAGCTTCATCAACGTCAGCTGGCAGGTTCTAAAATAGAAGCCGAGAACAAGGCGGGGCCTCGGCAGCACGACCTGCTCAGCACTGAGGGGGAAAAAGCCAAACAACTTGAGTTCTACGAGGGGCCTCTGAGAGGTGAGGAGCATTGACATGCTGGGCAGGTCAGACCCAAATACAGCTGTATCTTGGCGAGTCAACCGTGGGGCAGACGAAGCAAGTTTGCAAACTACAGCGGGTGATAAACCTGGAACTAGAATCTTTATAAGGAAACGACTGGACACCGTTGTGTTGACAAAAGCATGGATGAAGGTCCTTTTAGGGAAATCTGCTGCGGATCGTCGACATCCTGAAGCAGCGACGGGTCCAATGAAGCTTTTGTTTTCTGCCTCGACTTCCCAAATATGTAGCAAAAGGTCATCCGTCGAAAATATTCGTGACATTTCGGAGCGAGGACGTTTCACAAAGCAGTCTAAACAGTGGGAAGTAGGGAAGCGATAGCAGGCGGCCGCGACTCCGGCTGCAGGAGGTTTGCTCCAAAGTACATTTGAAAACCCACCGATTAATACTTGAAATGACTCCTCGAAGGCCGAGGAGAAGGTTGCCAGGAAGAGTCAAATCTCGTTGAAACAATCATCGTTACAGAGAGTGTCCACGGAACATAAAACCTTTAGAGAGTTTGATGATTTAATAACACCGTGTTCGCTGCAGCAAAAATGTATTTCAGCAACATTTGCTTGAACCAGGAATAAAAAATAATGCAAGAAAGCTGTACCTATGAAGGTCACGGACGCAGGGAGTTTTACTTTTCTATGCACCTGCAGAGTATGTGGAGCTTTCAGAGTAAGAAAAAGGAATCGATCACACGAAATACCCACTGAATGTCAAGATGGTGTTGAACAGAAGGTTATGGTCGCAGCAGAAACCAAAGGTCAGAGCTTCTGTAGACACGTGTCAAAGTCTTACACAACAATCATTGATGAACACGTTTCTTTGTAAGTAAGTAAGTAAGTAAGTAATATTTATTTATATAGCGCTTTTCCAGACCAGGGTCACAAAGCGCTTAAACAATCACAACAATACTCAAAAAAGTACATACTTTAAAGATCAAGATAATACTGAGAACAACACAGGAGTTCCAGAAATTCAAGGAAAAGCCTGAACAAATAGAAACGTCTTAAGATGTTTCTTGAAGGAGTCAGTAGATCATCAAACACAGATGTTTCTTGAAGGAGTCAGTAGATCATCAAACACAGATGTTTCTTGAAGGAGTCAGTAGATCATCAAACAAGGGTTTTTTTAAGGAGTCAGTAGATCATCAAACACAGATGTTTCTTGAAGGAGTCAGTAGATCATCAAACACAGATGTTTCTTGAAGGAGTCAGTAGATCATCAAACACAGAGATGTTTCTTGAAGGAGTCAGTAGATCATCAAACACAGATGTTTCTTGAAGGAGTCAGTAGATCATCAAACACAGATGTTTCTTGAAGGAGTCAGTAGATCATCAAACACAGATGTTTCTTGAAGGAGTCAGTAGATCATCAAACACAGATGTTTCTTGAAGGAGTCAGTAGATCATCAAACACAGATGTTTCTTGAAGAGTCAGTAGAAGACATCACTCAAACACAGATGTTTCTTGAAGGAGTCAGTAGATCATCAAACACAGATGTTTCTTGAAGGAGTCAGTAGATCATCAAACACAGATGTTTCTTGAAGGAGTATAGATCATCAAACACAGATGTTTCTTGAAGGAGTCAGTAGATCATCAAACACAGATGTTTCTTGAAGGAGTCAGTAGATCATCAAACACAGATGTTTCTTGAAGGAGTCATACGTAGATCATCAAACACAGATGTTTCTTGAAGGAGTCAGTAGATCATCAAACACAGATGTTTCTTGAAGGAGTCAGTAGATCATCAAACACAGATGTTTCTTGAAGGAGTCAGTAGATCATCAAACACAGATGTTTCTTGAAGGAGTCAGTAGATCATCAAACACAGATGTTTCTTGAAGGAGTCAGTAGATCATCAAACACACATGTTTCTTGAAGGAGTCAGTAGATCATCAAACACAGATGTTTCTTGAAGGAGTCAGTAGATCATCAAACACAGATGTTTCTTGAAGGAGTCAGTAGATCATCAAACACAGATGTTTCTTGAAGGAGTCAGTAGATCATCAAACACAGATGTTTCTTGAAGGAGTCAGTAGATCATCAAACACAGATGTTTCTTGAAGGAGTCAGTAGATCATCAAACACAGATGTTTCTTGAAGGAGTCAGTAGATCATCAAACACAGATGTTTCTTGAAGGAGTACAGTAGATCATCAAACACAGATGTTTCTTGAAGGAGTCAGTAGATCATCAAACACAGATGTTTCTTGAAGGAGTCAGTAGATCATCAAACACAGATGTTTCTTGAAGGAGTCAGTAGATCATCAAACACAGATGTTTCTTGAAGGAGTCAGTAGATCATCAAACACAGATGTTTCTTGAAGGAGTCAGTAGATCATCAAACACAGATGTTTCTTGAAGGAGTCAGTAGATCATCAAACACAGATGTTTCTTGAAGGAGTCAGTAGATCATCAAACACAGATGTAGAGAAGATTGTTCCAAAGCTTAGGAGCAACAGCCTGAAAAGATTGTTCCTTCTATCCATCCTTTCTTCATTCACTTCATCCTTCCTCTGTTTTCTACTTCCTCTTTATTTGATGTGACAACATCTTAAACGAACCAGCAAAG
This sequence comes from Callionymus lyra, assembly GCA_016630915.1. NCBI lineage: Eukaryota > Metazoa > Chordata > Actinopteri > Syngnathiformes > Callionymidae > Callionymus > Callionymus lyra. The sequence continues at coordinate 59,755 of JACEEU010000694.1, read as the reverse complement.
CACTCGGAGATCACATACCTCTGCCAAGAATATCCTTTGAATCGATAAGAGACAGAATAACTACCTCAGTCTTTACCTGAGCACTCAGTCCCGGACCGGCATCTTCAGCCTCCACTTTGTATTTCCGTGGAAGCGTCTCCACCTCTCGGATGGACTCCATGGTGACGTCCTTTGGTAGAACAGCGAACAGCGACGTCACGTACATGATGATGGACTTCTTATCTGGCAACTGAACAGCAACGTCTGTGGACGGGTCAGAACGGGTCAGAACGGGTCGGAACGGGTCGGAACGATGGAATGAGTGACGCGGAACATTAAACGTCCACAGATCAACTCGTGTGTTTTATTATCATTTCACAAAGATGTTGTTTTACCTTCTGCATCCAGAAGCCTCTCAATTCCCAGCTGGTCTTTGGCTACAGCAAACCCATGATCCAGCCTCTCCACAGGACTCAGTTGGACCACCTGGTCCCAGTCAAATGCATGTGGCCTGAAGATGAAAAACATTTGAGGTTTGTGAGGTTAAAGTCAGCCCTCTAGTGGACTCTAAAGGTAATGACACTGTTTCATGAAGCTTCATCGACACATCACTACCATCTAGTGGACTCTGAAGATAATGACACTGTTTCATGAAGCTTCATCAACGCATCACTACCATCTAGTGGACTCTGAAGATAATGACACTGTTTCATGAAGCTTCATCGAACATCACTACCATCTAATGGACTCTGAAGATAATGACACCATTTCATGAAGCTTCATCAACGCATCACTACCATCTAGTGGACTCTGAAGATAATGACACCGTTTCATGAAGCTTCATCAACACATCACTACCATCTAGTGGACTCTGAAGATAATGACACTGTTTCATGAAGCTTCATCGACACATCACTACCATCTAGTGGACTCTGAAGATAATGACACTGTTTCATGAAGCTTCATCAACACATCACTACCATCTAGTGGACTCTGAAGATAATGACACCATTTCCTGAAGCTTCATCAACACATCACTACCATCTAGTGGACTCTGAAGATAATGACACTGTTTCATGAAGCTTCATCAACACATCACTACCATCTAGTGGACTCTGAAGATAATGACACGGTTTCATGAAGCTTCATCGACACATCACTACCATCTAGTGGACTCTGAAGATAATGACACTGTTTCATGAAGCTTCATCAACACATCACTACCATCTAGTGGACTCTGAAGATAATGACACCATTTCATGAAGCTTCATCGACACATCACTACCATCTAGTGGACTCTGAAGATAATGACACCATTTCTTGAAGCTTCATCAACACATCACTACCATCTAGTGGACTCTGAAGATAATTACACCGTTTCATGAAGCTTCATCGACACATCACTACCATTTAGTGGACTCTGAAGATAATGACACCATTTCATGAAGCTTCATCGACACATCACTACCATCTAGTGGACTCTGAAGATAATGACACCGTTTCATGAAGCTTCATCAACACATCACTACCATCTAGTGGACTCTGAAGATAATGACACCGTTTCATGAAGCTTCATCGACACATCACTACCATCTAGTGGACTCTGAAGATAATGACACTGTTTCATGAAGCTTCATCAACACATCACTACCATCTAGTGGACTCTGAAGATAATGACACTGTTTCATGAAGCTTCATCGACACATCACTACCATCTAGTGGACTCTGAAGATAATGACACTGTTTCATGAAGCTTCATCAACACATCACTACCATCTAGTGGACTCTGAAGATAATGACACCATTTCATGAAGCTTCATCAACACATCACTACCATCTAGTGGACTCTGAAGATAATGACACTGTTTCATGAAGCTTCATCGACACATCACTACCATCTAGTGGACTCTGAAGATAATGACACTGTTTCATGAAGCTTCATCAACACATCACTACCATCTAGTGGACTCTGAAGATAATGACACTGTTTCATGAAGCTTCATCAACACATCACTACCATCTAGTGGACTCTGAAGATAATGACACTGTTTCATGAAGCTTCATCGACACATCACTAGCATCTAGTGGACTCTAAAGATAATGACACTGTTTCATGAAGCTTCATCAACACATCACTACCATCTAGTGGACTCTGAAGATAATGACACTGTTTCATGAAGCTTCATCAACACATCACTACCATCTAGTGGACTCTGAAGATAATGACACTGTTTCATGAAGCTTCATCAACACATCACTACCATCTAGTGGACTCTGAAGATAATGACACCATTTCATAAAGCTTCATCAACACATCACTACCATCTAGTGGACTCTGAAGATAATGACACCGTTTCATGAAGCTTCATCAACACATCACTACCATCTAGTGGACTCTAAAGGTAATGACACTGTTTCATGAAGCTTCATCGACACATCACTAGCATCTAGTGGACTCTAAAGGTAATGACACTGTTTCATGAAGCTTCATCGACACATCACTACCATCTAGTGGACTCTGAAGATAATGACACCGTTTCATGAAGCTTCATCAACACAACACTACCATCTAGTGGACTCTGAAGATAATGACACTGTTTCATGAAGCTTCATCAACACATCACTACCATCTAGTGGACTCTGAAGATAATGACACGGTTTCATGAAGCTTCATCGACACATCACTACCATCTAGTGGACTCTGAAGATAATGACACAGTCTCATGAAGCTTCATCAGACACATCATTAGGATCAGGTTCTCCCACAAACATCGTCCCACCAGCCGAGCTAATGCTGTTCCTGTTCTAACAGAGTCGGAATTTAACAAAGTGCCCAAAACAGCTCTGCTTGTCTCTCTTAAATTTGGCAGGGGGCCCGACCCATTCACCCCAATTTCTACACTACGTCATCCAGCACTTAGTTCCACCACTGCAGGCTGTAAATGTGAAGCATTGTTTCCAGGCCTTACGAGAAGACTGGGATGAGCGGGGAAGCAATAAAAGCTTAATTGTTTGGTCTCTTTTATTCTGTTCCATCATGAGATGATGTTCAACATCTCGAGGGGAACCAACAGGTCTTCAGTGTCGGGGGGGTCTGGAATGTATGGGCTCAGTGATGCAGCCAAACTCGGGCCCCCGGGTCTAAAGCAACAGAGAACGTTCTCACATCTCGTTGTCATTTCTGTGTCACAGGCTGTGGTATGAAGAGGGAAGCTGGTGCTCAACACCGAGTGCAAACACTGGCAGGTAAACAGAGCGTCAGGCAGAGTTCACACACCCGGCAGGCGCTGACCTCACGGCCTGACCTTTTGCCACTTGAACCAGAACCAGCAGAACCCTCTGGTGCACTAACAAACAACACGACCCGGCATTTTCCCACTCGGTGAGATGTTTGAACAGTCTAGTTCTACACGTCAATGTTCATAGTCAAGTTAAGTTAGTCTAGTTCTAGTCAGTTCATAGTCAAGTTAAGTTAGTCTAGTTCTAGTCAGTTCATAGTCAAGTTAAGTTAGTCTAGTTCTAGTCAGTTCATAGTCAAGTTAAGTTAGTCTAGTTCTAGTCAGTTCATAGTCAAGTTAGTAGTTAGTCTAGTTCTGGTCGGTTCATAGTCAAGTTAAGTTAGTCTAGTTCTAGTCAGTTCATAGTCAAGTTAAGTTAGTCTAGTCTAGTTCTAGTCAGTTCATAGTCAAGTTAAGTTAGTCTAGTTCTAGTCAGTTCATAGTCAAGTTAAGTTAGTCTAGTTCTAGTCAGTTCATAGTCAAGTTAAGTTAGTCTAGTTCTAGTCAGTTCATAGTCAAGTTAAGTTAGTCTAGTTCTAGTCAGTTCATAGTCAAGTTAAGTTAGTCTAGTTCTAGTCAGTTCATAGTCAAGTTAAGTTAGTCTAGTTCTAGTCAGTTCATAGTCAAGTTAAGTTAGTCTAGTTCTAGTCAGTTCATAGTCAAGTTAGTCTAGTTCTAGTCAGTTCATAGTCAAGTTAAGTTAGTCTAGTTCTAGTCAGTTCATAGTCAAGTTAAGTTAGTCTAGTTCTAGTCAGTTCATAGTCAAGTTAAGTTAGTCTAGTTCTAGTCAGTTCATAGTCAAGTTAAGTTAGTCTAGTTCTAGTCAGTTCATAGTCAAGTTAAGTTAGTCTAGTTCTAGTCAGTTCATAGTCAAGTTAAGTTAGTCTAGTTCTAGTCAGTTCATAGTCAAGTTAAGTTAGTCTAGTTCTAGTCAGTTCATAGTCAAGGTTCTAGTCAGTTCATAGTCAAGTTAAGTTAGTCTAGTTCTACGTTCATAGTCAAGTTAAGTTAGTCTAGTTCTAGTCAGTTCATAGTCAAGTTAAGTTAGTCTAGTTCTAGTCAGTTCATAGTCAAGTTAAGTTAGTCTAGTTCTAGTCAGTTCATAGTCAAGTTAGCAGTTCTAGTCTAGTTCTTAGTCTTAGTCTAGTTCTAGTCAGTTCATAGTCAAGTTAAGTTAGTCTAGTTCTAGTCAGTTCATAGTCAAGTTAAGTTTAGTTCTAGTTCTAGTCAGTTCATAGTCAAGTTAAGTAGTCTAGTTCTATCAGTTAAGTTAGTCTAGTTCCTAGGTCGGTGGTTCATAGTCAAGTTCCTAGGTCTAGTTCTAGTCAGTTCATAGTAAGTTAAGTTAGTCTAGTTCTAGTCAGTTCATAGTCAAGTTAAGTTAGTCTAGTTCTAGTCAGTTCATAGTCAAGTTAGTAGTTGTCTAGTTCTAGTTCTTCAGTTCATAGTCAAGTTAAGTTAGTCTAGTTCTAGTCAGTTCATAGTCAAGTTCATAGAAGTAAGTTAGTCTAGTTCTAGTCAGTTCATAGTCAAGTTAAGTTAGTCTAGTTCTAGTCAGTTCATAGTCAAGTTAAGTTAGTCTAGTTCTAGTCAGTTCATAGTCAAGTTAAGTTAGTCTAGTTCTAGTCAGTTCATAGTCAAGTTAAGTTAGTCTAGTTCTAGTCAGTTCATAGTCAAGTTAAGTTAGTCTAGTTCTAGTCAGTTCATAGTCAAGTTTTAAGTTAGTCTAGTTCTATCAGTAGTTCATAGTCAAGTTAAGTTAGTCTAGTTCTAGTCAGTTCATAGTCAAGTTAAGTTAGTCTAGTTCTAGTCAGTTCATAGTCAAGTTAAGTTAGTCTAGTTCTAGTCAGTTCATAGTCAAGTTAAGTTAGTCTAGTTCTAGTCAGTTCATAGTCAAGTTAAGTTAGTCTAGTTCTATCAGTTCATAGTCAAGTTAAGTTAGTCTAGTTCTAGTCAGTTCATAGTCAAGTTAAGTTAGTCTAGTTCTAGTCAGTTCATAGTCAGTTCATAGTTAAGTTAGTCTAGTTCTAGTCAGTTCATAGTCAAGTTAGTCTAGTTCTAGTCAAGTTAGTCTAGTTCTAGTCAGTTCATAGTCAAGTTAAGTTAGTCTAGTTCTAGTCAGTTCATAGTCAAGTTAAGTTAGTCTAGTTCTAGTCAGTTCATAGTCAAGTTAGTCTAGTTCTAGTCAGTTCATAGTCAAGTTAGTCTAGTTCTAGTCAGTTCATAGTCAAGTTAAGTTAGTCTAGTTCTAGTCAGTTCATAGTCAAGTTAAGTTAGTCTAGTTCTAGTCAGTTCATAGTCAAGTTAAGTCTAGTCTAGTTCTAGTCAGTTCATAGTCAAGTTAAGTTAGTCTAGTTCTAGTCAGTTCATAGTCAAGTTAAGTTAGTCTAGTTCTAGTCAGTTCATATCAAGTTAAGTTGTCTCATCAGTCATAGTTAAGTTAGTCTAGTTCTAGTCAGTTCATAGTCAAGTTAAGTTAGTCTAGTTCTAGTCAGTTCATAGTCAAGTTAAGTTAGTCTAGTTCTATCAGTTCATAGTTAAGTTAGTCTAGTTCTAGTCAGTTCATAGTCAAGTTAAGTTAGTCTAGTTCTAGTCAGTTCATAGTCAAGTTAAGTTAGTCTAGTTCTAGTCAGTTCATAGTCAAGTTAAGTTAGTCTAGTTCTAGTCAGTTCATAGTCAAGTTAAGTTAGTCTAGTTCTAGTCAGTTCATAGTCAAGTTAAGTTAGTCTAGTTCTAGTCAAGTTAAGTTAGTCTAGTTCTAGTCAGTTCATAGTCAAGTTAAGTTAGTCTAGTTCTAGTCAGTTCATAGTCAAGTTAAGTTAGTCTAGTTCTAGTCAGTTCATAGTCAAGTTAAGTTAGTCTAGTTCTAGTCAGTTCATAGTCAAGTTAAGTTAGTCTAGTTCTATCAGTTCATAGTCAAGTTAAGTTAGTCTAGTTCTATCAGTTCATAGTCAAGTTAAGTTAGTCTAGTTCTATCAGTTCATAGTCAAGTTAGTCTAGTTCTAGTCAGTTCATAGTCAAGTTAAGTTAGTCTAGTTCTAGTCAGTTCATAGTCAAGTTAAGTTAGTCTAGTTCTAGTCAGTTCATAGTCAAGCTTAAGTTGGTCTAGTTCTGGTGGTGAAGTTCAACACGTTGATCTCCGGGTAGGATCTGGTGCACTGGCGGACCCAGCTGAGCAGGATCTTCTCGCTGTTGGTCTGCTGAAGGTTTGACATGACGTCCTTCATAACGTCCTTCACCTACAAGTTCATGAACACAGAGTTGAAAATGTCATTTCATCGTTCAAGCAAATGAACGGTTGCTTTATGATCGTGACTGACATGATTGTGTGTGTTTTAAATACATCCTTTAAAGATGTATTCATCAACACATCACTACCATCTAGTGGACTCTGAAGATAATGACACTGTTTCATGAAGATTCATTGACACATCACTACCATCTAGTGGACTCTGAAGATAATGACACTGTTTCATGAAGCTTCATCAACACATCACTACCATCTAGTGGACTCTGAAGATAATGACACTGTTTCTTAAAGCTTCATCAACACATCACTACCATCTAGTGGACTCTGAAGATAATGACACTGTTTCATGAAGCTTCATCAACACATCACTACCATCTAGTGGACTCTGAAGATAATGACACCGTTTCATGAAGCTTCATCAACACATCACTACCATCTAGTGGACTCTGAAGATAATGACACTGTTTCATGAAGCTTCATCGACACATCACTACCATCTAGTGGACTCTGAAGATAATGACACTGTTTCATGAAGCTTCATCAACACATCACTACCATCTAGTGGACTCTGAAGATAATGACACTGTTTCATGAAACTTCATCGACACATCACTACCATCTAGTGGACTCTGAAGATAATGACACTGTTTCATGAAGCTTCATCAACACATCACTACCATCTAGTGGACTCTGAAGATAATGACACTGTTTCATGAAGCTTCATCAACACATCACTACCATCTAGTGGACTCTGAAGATAATGACACTGTTTCATGAAGCTTCATCAATGGTCTAGACAGGCATGTATGAGGGGGCCGCCACAAATCTTGAGGGGGCATTGTGCTGTTACTTACATGCAAGTTTGAGGGGGCACAACATTTATTTGAAGGGGGCCAGGCCCCCTCTTGCCCCCTGGCTAGACCCGGCCCTGGTAGTGACGATGACGAGAAGATTGTCTGATCGTGTCAGTGCTTCTTCAAATTGACTTCTTCAAACAGTGGTCATGTGACGATGCTGTGACCTGAACTGATCAGTCACGGATCATTTCGTTCATTATATTATGAACACGAACATATTTTCATCTGGATCCGAGTGAAGAAGCCGTTATGAATGTTATGAAACAAGCATGTGCTCGGAATCAACAAGGATCAGAAGGAACACTTGTTTAAGAACAATTTAATATCATTAAACACATGTTTGTTGATCAGTATCTGTCATTAAACTTCTAAAAGATGTTTTATTACAAGATCTGTAATATTTATTTAAAGATTTGATCTTCATTTAAAGGTCACACATCACCTGAACGGGCGCACATGTGTGTTGTGTTGCCGTCATAGTCATCTCGTCACTGTGTGTGTTTGACTAACAATCATGAGTGTGTGTTTGATGTGGGAGGACAGGTGAGAGGATGTGTGCTCACCTGCCAGTGCAGGATAATACTCCAGATCAGACCCAGAGTCAGCTTGTGGTTCCCGTCCACGATATCGGTTCCGCCGATGTTGACGAGATCCACCTGAAGAACATGCAAACATTTGAAGTTGGAGAGCAAAGAGTGTTTGTTGCTTATGTTTATTGCTTTTCATTGAAGTAATGAATGATCCCAGATACGTTTGATACATCACTACCATCTAGTGGACTCTGAAGATAATGACACTGTTTCATGAAGCGTCATCGACACATCACTACCATCTAGTGGACTCTGAAGATAATGACACCGTTTCATGAAGCTTCATGGACACATCACTACCATCTAGTGGACTCTGAAGATAATGACACTGTTTCATGAAGCTTCATCGACACATCACTACCATCTAGTGGACTCTGAAGATAATGACACTGTTTCATGAAGCTTCATCGACACATCACTACCATCTAGTGGACTCTGAAGATAATGACACTGTTTCATGAAGCTTCATCGACACATCACTACCATCTAGTGGACTCTGAAGATAATGACACTTTTTCATGAAGCTTCATCGACACATCACTACCATCTAGTGGACTCTGAAGATAATGACACTGTTTCATGAAGCTTCATCGACACATCACTACCATCTAGTGGACTCTGAAGATAATGACACTGTTTCATGAAGCTTCATCGACACATCACTACCATCTAGTGGACTCTGAAGATAATGACACTGTTTCATGAAGCTTACTCATCACACATCACTACCATCTAGTGGACTCTGAAGATAATGACACTGTTTCATGAAGCTTCATCGACACATCACTACCATCTAGTGGACTCTGAAGATAATGACACTGTTTCATGAAGCTTCATCGACACATCACTACCATCTAGTGGACTCTGAAGATAATGACACTGTTTCATGAAGCTTCATCAACACATCACTACCATCTAGTGGGCTCTGAAGATAATGACAATGAATGATCCCAGATACGTTTGCTGGGATCAGGATCAGGTCGAACCTTTAGGTTCACTCCCACAGAGCAGAACTTTCACTAGTGAGCTCCGTGTGGTTCCTGTCGGTCATGGCGACAGCAGAGCGTCGACACGCGTGTGAAGGGTCAGGCGTGACCCACCAGGGCAGAAATAATGCTCGTCTCCATCCAGGCGGACGACAGCGGAAAATCTGACTGAGGAGCCAGTTCAGTGCTTACATGACAACCTTCTTGTAGCTCAACTGAACACATTAATCCTTCTCCTTATAAAGCTTGACTACTTGTTGTAAGTAAGTCATTTATATTTATAGAGCTTTTCCAGACCAGGGTCACAAAGCGCTTAAACAATCAAAACTATATTCAATAAAATATATACTTTAAAGATCAAGATAACAGCGAGACAAACACAAGAGTCTCAGAGAATCAAGGAAAAGCTCAAATAAAAGTGTGTTGAGATGTTTCTTGAAGGAGTCAGTAGATCATCAAACACAGATGTTTCTTGAAGGAGTCAGTAGATCATCAAACACAGATGTTTCTTGAAGGAGTCAGTAGATCATCAAACACAGATGTTTCTTGAAGGAGTCAGTAGATCATCAAACACAGATGTTTCTTGAAGGAGTCAGTAGATCATCAAACACAGATGTTTCTTGAAGGAGTCAGTAGATCATCAAACACAGATGTTTCTTGAAGGAGTCAGTAGATCATCAAACACAGAGATGTTTCTTGAAGGAGTCAGTAGATCATCAAACACAGATGTTTCTTGAAGGAGTCAGTAGATCATCAAACACAGATGTTTCTTGAAGGAGTCAGTAGATCATCAAACACAGAGATCGTTCCAAAGGTCCTGAACCATGTTCAGGAACCATCAGTAGATTCTGATCCACGGACCTCAGAGCCCGAGCTGGGGTGTAAGTCTGGATCAGATCACTGATGGAAGGTCTGACCATGAATAGATCTGAAAGTCACCCAAGTACTGACTCAACCCTGTTGTGACTCATTTGCACCAACAGGAAACTAACCATGACCAGTCCAGTCAGCTGACCTTGTAAACTTCTCAAGAATGGATCCATCTATTTGGTAACATATCCTGGTCACGTCAAGGTCTTTCTTGTCCATCATGTTCGGTCGATTGAATTTCATGCTGGTTGTAAACAGAGAAGCCTGTAAATCCACCAAATGAGAAAGAACCAGGTACTCACATTGCTTTGGTTCAGGACTTGTAGGACTTTATTGACGTTGTTGAGGGAGTGGACCCTGGTGGAGCCTCGTTCTTTGGTCTGATGAGGAGAAATAATAGTTACACATGTCACGTGTGATAAGAGACCAACCATTCGTCTGAACAAGAGGGAGATCAACTTAGATTTGTGATCCAAAGTAAGATGTATTTTAATACTCTTGCTGGACGTAATGACGTTTCATCATAACCTGCTCCGTAAACCATCAACCTCATCAGAACCTGTTTTCTTTCACCTGGTCCCTCCATCTCCATCCCTCCGTCTCCAACATGGCTTTGGGACCCAAGAACCAAGAAGAACTTTCTACGGCGAATGATTTCTGAAACTTGTGTTAGTCATTTAGTGGAGGCAGTTTTTATTCCTTTTATGGTGCGTTATATGTCGGTGTAATAATCCCTGCTCAGGTCAACAGTCTGAGGTAACCTGGAAGTTCTTGTATAGTTTTGTTCAACTTGATGATTAACAAGTGTGTGTGTGTGTGTGTGTGTGTGTGTGTGTGTGTGTGTGTGTGTGCGTGTGTGTCTGTGCGTGTGTGTGTGAGTCTGTGTGTGTGAGTCTGTGCGTGTGTGTGTGTGTGTCTGTGCGTGTGTGTGTGAGTCTGTGTGTGTGTGTGTGTGTGTGAGAGAGTGAGTGAGTGAGTGTGGAGTGTGTGCAGTGTGCGAGAGTGAGTCTGTGAGTGTGTGAGTGTGAGTGTGTGTGTGTGTGTGTGTGTGTGTGTGTGAGTGTGTGAGTGTGTGAGTGTGTGTGAGTGTGATTGTGAGTGTGAGTCTGTGCGTGAGTCTGTGCGTGCGTGTGTGTGAGTCTGTGCGCGCGTGTGTGTGTGTGTGTGTGTGTGTGTGAGTCTGTGTGTGTGTGTGTGTGAGTCTGTGCGTGTGTGTGTGAGTGTCTGTGCGTGCTTGCTTGCGTGTGTGTGTGTGTCTGTGCGTGCTTGCTTGCGTGTGTGTGTGAGTCTGTGTGTGTGTGTGTGTGTGAGTCTGTGTGAGTCTGTGTGTGTGTGTGTGTGTCGCGTGTGTGCGTGCGTGAGTCTGTGCGTGTGTGTGAGTCTGTGCGTGTGTGTGAGTCTGTGCGTGTGTGTGTGTGTGTGTGAGTCTGTGCGTGTGTTGTGAGTCTGTGCGTGTGTGTGTGTGTGTGTGCATGCGTGCGTGCGTGTGAGTGTGAGTGTGTGTGTGTGTGTGCGTGAGTGTGTGTGAGTGTGTGTGGTTTGAACCTCAGTCGTTTCTCACACCTATTATCCTATCAGCACGTTCCACAGGCCAGTGTGTGGAATGACTGCTGGAATAGATACCAGCAGCAGGTCCTTCTCAGGTCCTTGCACAGCTCACACTGACAATTATAGCATGTTCAGCACTTCTGTCAACCGTGAGCTGCTGGATTAGATAGTCTTCATGAATGTATTGATTTACTTGTAAGTGTTAAACGGGAGGTATGAGGTCGAGAACTTTGACTTGACGTGCAAACTCCTTCACTAATCTTGGGTTTAAGACCCTGTGGACCCTAGGATTCCTCTGTTATGCTCAGGTCACGAGGGTTTAAGAGCTTGTCCGGACCTGAAGAAAAGGCAGCGTTCGTGTGTCAGCTATGTCAACGTAAAGGTTGTTCAGCATACATGAGGAACAGGAGGTCCAACGGCTCAAGTATGTCGGACTCTTCTGCCAGATCACGCGACAACAAGTGAGCCCGACGTGAGGAAAAGCCTTGAATGAAGGTTCGAGTGGAAAACGACCGGCCACACATGACCACTTAAGACGGAGGGAGCAGCAGAATGAGAAACATCTGACTAGCACCAGCACCAGGAGCTTCATCCAGAGTGTGTTCCAGCTACAGGGACGTCATACTTCTCGGCCTCAGATTCAAGTCTTGGTCACGGAGCAGTGGACCAGTAACTTCTCCCTCAGCAGGGTCTTCAAAAGGTTAATGGGAGTTTGCTCAACCCGTTCACCATGTGTTTTGTGGAAGTATTCAACCATGTTCCTTGAGGTGGGGGGCTGGTGGGGGGTGGTCTCTGGGTGTATGGGCTCCCAAACTCTTCAACTATTTGGTCTAGTTTGCATTTCAAGAAAAGTAAAGGGTTCCTCAATCCTCAAGGTTGGAAAAGGTTGCAATGACCCGTTCCAGGTGGAGAAGCTCAGGTAGTTGAACTCAGAACACCGCTACCTTCTCGACAGCTCCTCCTTCACGAGGCCAAAAGACGAAGCTCCACATTCTCAAGTCCATCTACTGGCATTCATGATCACCAGATCCAGGTTTCTAATCAGGAGATGGTGTTTGGATGAACCTCGAAACTTCTTTGATGCAGAAATTAACTTTCTTGGTTTGTTTTAAGTAAGGTAAGGTAAGGTAAGGTAAAACTTTATTGATCCCTCAGGAGGTCTCCTTCGGGAAATTGTTTTTTACCAATAGCCAGCAGTTTTTCATAAACAATAAAAAACTTTCACTCCACTCCTGCCCCCGAACTCAGAATTGTACAATTTAATAGCCCGAGGGATGAATGAGTCCCTGAGTCTATTAGTGTTGCACCTGGGTAGGAGCATTCGTGCTTCATCTGCTTCTCTGCTCACTGATGACAGTGTTCAGAGGATGACTGTCATCATCCATGATGGACAGTAGTTTGTTCAATGATCTCCTCTCAGTAACTGTCACCAGTGAGTCCAGCTTCATTCCAACCACAGAGCCAGCCCTCCTGTCAACCTGTCCAACCTGTTGACACTCCTCTTGGACACATTTCCACCCCAACACACCACAGCATAGAACACTGGCCACCACAGACTGGTAGAACATGCAGAGGAGCTTCTTGCAGATGTTAAATGATCGAAGCCTCCTCAGAAAGTACTTCTACTCTGAACCTTCTTATTTACATGGTCTGTGTTGCAGGACCAGTTTACTGTCCATCCACACACCGAGGTACTTATAGTTGTCCACTATCTCCACCTCGTCGCCTGTGGTGGACACTGGACGTGGCTTTGTCCTGGACCTCCCGAAGTCCAAGACCAGCCCCTTGGTCTTTGAGGTGTTCAGCTGCAAGTGGTTCCTCTCACTCACAGTCCGCAAAAAGTCACGTATCAGACTCCTAGTACTCGTCTTCAAAGTTGTTCTTTGTGAAACTACGCCGTCGACCACCAGGTGTAGAAGTCTTTCAATTCAAAAACCTACCAGTGCGCTGCCTGTGAGACCTTCAAGCAGATCCAACAGCTTTCTCCCGTCCTTCAGGTCGGAAAACATGTCCTTGATGGGCGACGTGCCGCTCTGAACAGATACGAAAACAGACGAAAACGGTGAGTTTTCTCCACGACTTTATGTTTGCATGACTTGTTTAATGGCAGGTTTTAAGGACAGACGAATAGAAGTTTATGATGCCATGGATAAGTGTTGAAAAGTCGCCACAAACATTCCATCATACTTGAACCTCACCTTCGAGAACTGAGCGTTTAACCATTTGGTGAATGTTTTCTTTTGTACTGCATCGTGCTCGTCTGTGGAGAGAAGACAAAAGAGAAGGCGTGTGAGAAGAATAACACCTGGGAACAGGTACGTCCACTGCCTCCAGCAGGTTAGGCAAGTCTTGAGGTAACAACGTTGAGCTTTATTACAAACATGTGGAAAGTTCCCGGAGTTATTTATGTTGTGATTTCCTTCGTTCTTCCTCTGTGACAATAGAGTTGACAGCGACTAAGTGAACCAGATAAACGTCTTACTTTAGATGTCTAGTACACAATTAAAAACTATGATATCGATAATGAACTTTACTACGTTATTTAGACTGAACAGAAGACCGTGACACGGGTTCAAACATAGCAGGATCTGGTAAGTTATAGAGATAAAGCCGAAGCAAGATCAGTCGAAAACAACTCAAGAGCAAAACCTTAAGTCATAGAAAAACTAAGAAAAAACTACTTGGTTTGTCAAGTCTCTTATTCTTTATTATAATTTCAATTATATTTATAACTCTATAAGTAAGTAAGTAATATTTATTTATATAGCGCTTTTCCAGACCAGGGTCACAAAGCGCTTTAACAATCAAAACAATACTCAATAAAGTATATACTTTAAAGATCAAGATAATACTGAGAACAACACAGGAGTTCCAGAAATTCAAGGAAAAGCCTGAACAAATAGAAACGTCTTAAGATGTTTCTTGAAGGAGTCAGTAGATCATCAAACACAGATGTTTCTTGAAGGAGTCAGTAGATCATCAAACACAGATTTTTCTTGAAGGAGTCAGTAGATCATCAAACACAGATGTTTCTTGAAGGAGTCAGTAGATCATCAAACACAGATGTTTCTTGAAGGAGTCAGTAGATCATCAAACACAGATGTTTCTTGAAGGAGTCAGTAGATCATCAAACACAGATGTTTCTTAAAGGAGTCAGTAGATCATCAAACACAGATGTTTCTTAAAGGAGTCAGTAGATCATCAAACACAGATGTTTCTTGAAGGAGTCAGTAGATCATCAAACACAGATGTTTCTTAAAGGAGTCAGTAGATCATCAAACACAGATGTTTCTTGAAGGAGTCAGTAGATCATCAAACACAGATGTTTCTTGAAGGAGTCAGTAGATCATCAAACACAGATGTTTCTTGAAGGAGTCAGTAGATCATCAAACACAGATGTTTCTTGAAGGAGTCAGTAGATCATCAAACACAGATGTTTCTTAAAGGAGTCAGTAGATCATCAAACACAGATGTTTCTTGAAGGAGTCAGTAGATCATCAAACACAGATGTTTCTTAAAGGAGTCAGTAGATCCATCAAGAACAAAGAGAGAGAAGATCGTTCCAAAGCTTAGGAGCAACAGCCTGAAAAGATTTCTCTCCTCTGGTCCTGAAGTTCAGGAACCATAAGTAGATTCTGATCCACAGACCTCAGAGCCCGAGCTGGGGTGTAAGTCTGGATCAGATCACTGACGGAAGGTCTGACCATGAATAGATCTGAAAGTAAGAACCAGGATTTTAAAATGATCCTGAAAGAAACTGGAAGCCAGTGAAGAGTTTGAAGGAGAAATGTGAGTTCTTCTACTAGAGTAGAATATATTTAATGTTCCTTGAATTCTGTTCTTTTTTAAGATATTCAACTGATCTTCTAAACTCTCCAATAAGAGTGTTTTATATTCATCTATAGATTCCTGGGGTGAAGGAAACACTTCCTACTCTTTTGTATTTCACGTCAGTTTCCATTGGATCATGGACGAGTAGAAAACATCGATTTGAAGATTCAAATCCAAGGCTGACCAGTCTGTGGTGATCTGGGTGAACCCTGAAGAAGACCATGAAGCAGCTCAGTCTGGGGGAAAAGAAACTCTAATCTTTGCTGCTCCTCAGTTCAGGAGAACATGGAGGTTTCTTCAATCATTGACGTCCTCGGCTCACCTCCCTCGTTTGGTCACGGTCGGAGAAGACCACTTGGAAGCCCGAGCCCAGAACCCTCCCCTCACTCCTCCACTTAAGGTAGAATCGTTGTCCGCCCAGATGTCCCTCAAATACCTTCTTAAAATACTACCTTCAAGAGCCTTTACAGCGTCCAGAGGCTTCTATACACTCGGTGTGTTAAACCAGCGCCTGTTGTCTCAAGAACCAGGAACTGAGACAAGGTTAAGGGTTATGATCACCCGGACCAGCAGGGGGGCCCTTCCTTTGTTTGGAGTTCATAGAGTCAAAGTGTGTGTGCATGTGTGTGTGCATGTGTGTGTGCATGCTAGACACTAACACGGACATGTATGAAGGAACGACTGACTTTACAGACTCCGTGTCTCCACTAAAGAATCAACAAGTAAAAGGCAACGTTTCTACGTCAACATCGATCGCACACATCAAGGTACTTTGAAGGAGCCAAGGCCCGCAGCATTTACAGTGAGAACGGAACTTTGATCAGGAGTCTTCAAAGACATCTAAATCATCTAAAGAAACTCAACTAAGATCAACTAAAAATGACTTTTCAATGACTTAGTATTTTCAAGAGAGTCTCGATGATGGGTAAAGTACTTGATAAGTAAAGTATATAGTAGTTCTAGATCACTATAACCTTATATTTGATTAATTTGTGTTAAAATATGTTAAATTGTTGACAAAAATAAACATGAAAAACTTGTTTGACGTCAAATGTGAAGAAAACATTGATTCTCTATTTGGAAAAGTTACCCATGATGCTTGTTGGTGTTTTTTTTTTACTATTTCAAAGATATATAACATGCATCTATAGGTGCTAACGAAGATGCATTTAAATGAAGCAGATGTTCTTGTGATCTTTTATCAAGTATATTATGTCAGGCCATGAGATAGGGTTGTCACGGCAACAGAGAAAACAGTTCAACTCACTGCAGATGTTTGTTTAAGAATCATTTCTTCAATAAACGTTCAAATAGCTGCGGTGGTTTTAATATATTCGTCACCTGCTCTTTATTTAGGCGACATTGTTCGAGCAGAGACTAATATTAGTTAAGGATTAATTAGAAACTGGTTTCTTATACTTAACATTACGTTAACTTAATGTGGAAATACAGTTTTATACTTTAAGGCGTCCAATGAGCATTGTTTGAACGTATAACGGTTACATTTTTTATTTAATTACACACTTATAAGACAAGAATGTTGTAATTCCTCTGCTCATCACCAGTGTTTGAATGAATATTAGTTGTTTTTCTTGTTTATTTGCACATTTATAAGACAAATGTTTGGAGAAGGTTTATATTATACTTGAAATAAACACTGTTTGATGTAAAATAGTTGAATATAAATGATTGATGGTTGGTTTTCTTTAGTTAGATAAAGTTGTGTACTTCAAAATAAGCCTTTTTTTTAACCATGGTATTATAAGTTGTACGTTATTATACTTTTTTGCCATTATATGCTCATGATATATGATTCTAAATGACAAAATATGATTATTTCTAATTCATGTATTTAAATCCAACTTGTTTCCAACAGTTTTCATTCTTTTATATACCTTTTGTAAAGGAAAATGAAGCAGAAAATCATGATAAAATCAAGCAATATTACATTTTTTAAACCATACAGTCTAAACAAGTGAAAATAATTCATAACAACAACAACAGTGTGAGGCAGGTGTAGTGCAGCTGTTCCATCAACACAATATCATTTCATAAGTTAAAGCTTCGACCACGTCTAGCCTCTGAGGCCCCGGGGAGCTGGAGTTACTCAAGACAATAGCACACATTCATGAACTCCCTCGACGTCTCCTCAGCGCCAGACAGTAAAACTAAAAAAAAAAACCCACAGTGGCCACGAAGAGAGTCCAAAACCACCTCCAGATACATGTGCACTTGCATTAGTCCAGTTAACTGATCCCAGAGCAGCCACGTGGCTACAGCGAGTATATACAGAACTAGAAAGAGTGCATTTCCGGAAGAAAATGCAGTGTGAATGCTGACCCTGCTGTGCTGTGGAAGTAGTAAATGAAGTAGAAGCAGTAGAACAGTAACAGTAGTAGTAGAATTATTAGAAAAAGTAATAGTAGTAGTAGCAAAGATAGTAGAAGTAGTAGTGGAAGTATTAGTGGAATAAGTAGTTAAAGTAGAAGAAGTAGAAAATTAAAAGTAGTAGTAGAATTATTTGAAAAAATAGAAGTATTAGTAGTGGAAGTAGTAGTAAAAGTAGAAGTAGTAGTAGTATTAGAAGTAGTAGTGGAAGTAGTAGTAGTAGGTCAAAGTGGAAGGAGTCGAAACATATATTGAAGATTTTCCCCATTGAAATAAATGGGGTAGAAAAAGAGGAATAAAAGAAAGAGTGGAAGAGATAAAAGAAAGATAGAACATAGCCCGCATTTCAGAAACGAGCTGAATTGATAAAAAGTTTGAACGGTTCAAATCCGATCAAAATTTGTGGGAGTAGAAGCGGAACAAAGTTTAGGTCAGAAGAAAACGGGATCTCAATTGTGTGACCGCTTCCCAGCATTCACACAATGAGACGAGATGAGAAAATGTATAAAAGTCATAAAGTGTTCTTCAGCCTTAGTTATCGTTAAAACATCAAAACACGATCCGTTCAAATGTAAACATTTCTAGACATTAAAGGTGAAACTAGAAAGAGTGCATTTCCGGAAGAAAATGCAGTGTGAATGCTGACCCTGCTGTGCTGTGGAAGTAGTAGCTGAAGTAGAAGCAGTAGAACAGTAACAGTAGTAGTAGAATTATTAGAAAAAGTAATAGTAGTAGTAGCAAAGATAGTAGAAGTAGTAGTGGAATAAGTAGTTAAAGTAGAAGAAGTAGAAAATTAAAAGTAGTAGTAGAATTAGTTGTTAAAATTAAAAGTAGTAGTAGTATTAGTAGTAGTGGAAGTAGAAGCAGTAGAACCGTAACAGTAATAATAGAATCTTTAGTAGAATTAATAGTAGTAGTAGAATTATTTGAAAAAATAGAAGTATTAGTAGTAGAAGTAGTAGTTGAAGTAGTAGTGGAAGTAGTAGTAAAAGTAGAAGTAGTAGTGGAAGTAGAAGTAAAAGTAGAAGTAGTAGGTCAAAGTGGAAGGAGTCGAAACATATATTGAAGATTTTCCCCATTGAAATAAATGGGGTAGAAAAAGAGGAATAAAAGAAAGAGTGGAAGAGATAAAAGAAAGATAGAACATAGCCCGCATTTCAGAAACGAGCTGAATTGATAAAAGTTTGAACGGTTCAAATCCGATAAAAATTTGTGGGAGTAGAAGCGGAACAAAGTTTAGGTCAGAAGAAAACAGGATCTCAATTGTGTGACCGCTTCCCAGCATTCACACAAGAAATCATCCTCGTATAAACAGTAGCTCCACAGAATTGTTTTAGGATCAATATTGACACTTTTTTTGACGCATGATGCGAGTGTTTGTGCAAGAATGAGTCGCGCTCCTGACGAATGAACTGCAGAGAAGATGGTTCTTCAGTTATTCTCGTCATCGGTCGTCTGAACCGTGTAGATTCACGTCAAGCTCTTGATCATAAAAGTAGAAGTTGTGTTGGTGTGTGTGTGTCTACTTCAAAGTGTATTTCCTTGTACACACTACTCATAGTGTACAAATGATACTTTATTATTTTGAATTACAGGAGATTGAAGATGACAGAGTAACTAGAAATAGTGCATTTCCAGAAGAAAATGCAGCGTGAATGCTGGCCCTGCTGTGCAGTAGTAGAAGTATTAGAGGAATTATTAGTTAAAGTAGAAGTGGAATTAGTAGTAAAAGTAGAAGTAGTATAACAAAAGTATTAGTAGAATAATTAGAAGTAGTATTAGTATTAGTAGTAGAAGTAGTAGTGGAAGTAGTAGTAAAAGTATAAGTAGTATTAGTATTAGTAGTAGAAGTAGTAGTGGAAGTAGTAGTAAAAGTATAAGTAGTCTTAGTATTAGTAGTAGAAGTAGTAGTGGAATTAGTAGTAAAAGTATAAGTAGTATTAGTATTAGAAGTAGTAGTGGAAGTAGTAGTAAAAGTATAAGTAGTATTAGTATTAGTAGTAGAAGTAGTAATAGAATTAGTAGTAAAAGTATAAGTAGTAGTGGAAGTAGTAGTAAAAGTATAAGTAGTAAAAGTATTAGTAGTAGAAGTAGTAGTGGAAAGTATGTAGTAAAAGTATAAGTAGTAATAGTATTAGTAGTAGTAGAAGTAGTAGTGGAAGTAGTAGTAAAAGTATAAGTAGTATTAGTATTAGTAGTAAAAGTAGTAGTGGAAGTAGTAGTAAAAGTATAAGTAGTATTAGTAGTAGAAGTAGTAGTGGAAGTAGTAGTAAAAGTATAAGTAGTATTAGTATTAGTAGTAGAAGTAGTAATAGAATTAGTAGTAAAAGTAGAAGTAGTAGTGGAAGTAGTAGTAAAAGTAGTAGTGGAAGTAGTAGTAGAATTAGTAGTAAAAGTATAAGAAGATTTTCCCCATTGAAATTAATGGGTTAGAAAAATAGTAATAAAAGAAAGAGTGGAAGAGATAAAAGAAAGCTAGAACAAAGCCCGCATTTCGGAAATGAGCTGAATTGATAAAAGTTGAAATGGTTCAAATCGGATAAAAATTTGTGGGAGGAGAAGTGGCACAACGTATAGGTCAGAAGAAAACAGGATCTCAATTGTGGGACCGCTTCCCAGCATTCACACAACAAGAGCAGCAGTTCAAAAAGAAGTGTTTAAAGTATTTGCAGAGGATGTTTACAAGTTTCATTTAATGTTTGTTTGGAATAGAAGTAACTAAATAAACCTTCACCAATTTATTTCAATGCATGCTTAATGTGGCTTTATTTTAAGGTTAATATCTGATTAATTTTAATATTAACGATTAAGATTACTATATCTTAACAATGACAAAGAAATGCAGTGTAATGTGAATTATTTATTGTCTAAGAGAGGAATTATAAGACCTTAAATACAACCATAATGGTTGTACTTCCACCAATCGAACCCTGACTGGTACTTCACACTGCGAGAATGAAAGTATTTAAGTGTAAGTTAAGTGTCTTAACAACGACACCAGCAGGTCAGTGACATTGGTGTCACTACGAAGTGGATTTATTCGGGGTTTTTTTATGAAGTCACACTTATGCTAGTTTTAAGTGGAGCGCAGCAGCAGTGAGAAGCCATACAAGTCATTAACGGAACTTTCCCCCAATTCCAGATGAACATAAGAACATTAGCAACATAGTTTTCAGCCGTTTCCTTTTTGTTGGAAAAACAAGTTCGACTTCAGAACATCGAGAACCAGGAGTCGGAACCAAGTGGCCAGCTGGCAACACATGAATCCGACATTCTTCTCAGCCTTGTAGTAGATCCACATCAAAAGGTGGATAAATGTTATCTGCGACTGGAACAAACGGGTGCAAATCAAACAACCAAAATACAGCCGCAACTCATGACACGTTGTTATTTACGGTCTTGCACAGGTGAGCAGATTTGACTCCAAGAGTTCAGGCCACTCCAACCTAAACAGAAAGTCTCTTTATCTCTGACTTTGCTTAATCCGGTCTCTTCTGCGCCATAAGATACTATCTTGGTCTGAAACAAACGTTTCTTTAAATGGGATTAATCCGTGCAGATGCTCAAACTTTTTAGGAAATGGTTCACCAGTGAAGGTAAGGTAGGGTAAGGTAAGGTAAAACTTTATTGATCCCTCAGGAGGTCTCCTTCGGGAAATTGTTTTTTCCAACAGCCAGCAATTTCCATAAACAATACAAAATAATAAATAAAAATAAAATAAGAAGAACATAAAGAGGAAGAACAAGATGACACAGTCTTAGTCTAAAGATAAAGGACATAGGTCAAAGAAAAACAACAAAGGATACAAAGACTAACATGGAACAGAACATCCAGATACTTTCACTCCACTCCTGCCCCCGAACTCAGAATTGTACAATTTAATAGCCCGAGGGATGAATGAGTCCCTGAGTCTATTAGTGTTGCACCTGGGTAGGAGCATTCGTGCTTCATCTGCTTCTCTGCTCACTGATGACAGTGTTCAGAAGATGACTGTCATCATCCAAGTACAAGGAGTTTTAGTGAATTAATATTAGAGTCTAAACATTTGACATTCATTGTAAATTGTATTCTATGTTAGTCTTTGTTATCCTTTTCTTTGATCTATGTTCTTTATCTTTAGACTAAGAAGTAAGTAAGTAATATTTATTTATATAGCGCTTTTCCAGACCAGGGTCACAAAGCGCTTAAACAATCAAAACAATACTCAAAAAAGTACATACTTTAAAGATCAAGATAATACTGAGAACAACACAGGAGTTCGAGAAAATCAAGGAAAAGCCTGAACAAATAGAAACGTCTTAAGATGTTTCTTAAAGGAGTCAGTAGATCATCAAACACAGATGTTTCTTCAAGGAGTCAGTAGATCATCAAACACAGATGTTTCTTGAAGGAGTCAGTAGATCATCAAACACAGATGTTTCTTAAAGGAGTCAGTAGATCATCAAACACAGATGTTTCTTGAAGGAGTCAGTAGATCATCAAACACAGATGTTTCTTAAAGGAGTCAGTAGATCATCAAACACAGATGTTTCTTGAAGGAGTCAGTAGATCATCAAACACACAGATGTTTCTTGAAGGAGTCAGTAGATCATCAAACACACAGATGTTTCTTGAAGGAGTCAGTAGATCATCAAACACAGATGTTTCTTGAAGGAGTCAGTAGATCATCAAACACAGATGTTTCTTGAAGGAGTCAGTAGATCATCAAACACAGATGTTTCTTGAAGGAGTCAGTAGATCATCAAACACAGATGTTTCTTAAAGGAGTCAGTAGATCATCAAACACAGATGTTTCTTGAAGGAGTCAGTAGATCATCAAACACAGATGTTTCTTGAAGGAGTCAGTAGATCATCAAACACAGATGTTTCTTGAAGGAGTCAGTAGATCATCAAACACAGATGTTTCTTGAAGGAGTCAGTAGATCATCAAACACACAGATGTTTCTTAAAGGAGTCAGTAGATCATCAAACACACAGATGTTTCTTGAAGGAGTCAGTAGATCATCAAACACAGATGTTTCTTGAAGGAGTCAGTAGATCATCAAACACAGATGTTTCTTGAAGGAGTCAGTAGATCATCAAACACAGATGTTTCTTAAAGGAGTCAGTAGATCATCAAACACAGATGTTTCTTGAAGGAGTCAGTAGATCATCAAACACAGATGTTTCTTAAAGGAGTCAGTAGATCATCAAACACAGATGTTTCTTGAAGGAGTCAGTAGATCATCAAACACAGATGTTTCTTGAAGGAGTCAGTAGATCATCAAACACAGATGTTTCTTGAAGGAGTCAGTAGATCATCAAACACAGATGTTTCTTAAAGGAGTCCGTAGACTCTAACATACTTAGATTGTATCATCTTGTTCTTTCTCTTCATTTCCCTTTGTTCTTATTTATTTTTTATGAATAATCGCTGTATTGCTGTGTCTAATTGGAAAAAAAAAAACTTCCCGAAAGAGACCTCCTGAGGATCAATAAAGTTCTACCTCACCTACTAAATTGGACACATGGTCCTGGTGTCTGACATGTTGTGTGCACTCTCGACACAAGAGTGTGTGATTGTTCGCCTTGTAAAAGCTGCTGCCTCGAGTGAACTTCGGCCTTAAAGGACGCCGCGGGGCTTCTTCGCCGCTCGACAACGTCACCCTCGCACGCACACCGACCGACACACAACTCTTGGTGAGTCGTGAACCTTCAACCTTCGCAGGTAGATTGTTGTGGTCGGAGTTGTGATCCCACCGTGGGCTGGGAAAGGAATGTACAGAATTCCTATCATTTCCCATGCATTCCTGCCTTCATTCCTGCAGTGGTCACTTGTCTCGGCCTGCCTCAGCTGGCACACACTTGTTGACACACACTTTGTATTTGACACACATGGAGAAAGACTCGTCGTGAGCCCCTGTAGATCCATGTGTACAACAAGATCTCCGGGGACAGAGGGACGATTAAAACCAGATGAAGTACTTGACGGACCAAAAAGTGTAAAAAGCCAAGTAGGGATTCAACAAATCATGATATATATGGGCCTGGAAACGACGGATGGTTAAGAAAGTAAACTTGGCGACTACACTTTTGAACCTTGAACTTTGTTTTCAGGGGCAAATGTCTGGATGGGATGACAGTTGACATATTCATGTAAGTAAGTAAGTAATATTTATTTATATAGCGCTTTTCCTGACCAGGGTCACAAAGCGCTTAAACAATCAAAACAATACTCAAAAAAGTACATACTTTAAAGAACAAGATAATACTGAGAACAACACAGGAGTTCCAGAAATTCAAGGAAAAGCCTGAACAAATAGAAACGTCTTAAGATGTTTCTTGAAGGAGTCAGTAGATCATCAAACACAGATGTTTCTTGAAGGAGTCAGTAGATCATCAAACACAGATGTTTCTTGAAGGAGTCAGTAGATCATCAAACACAGATGTGTCTTGAAGGAGTCAGTAGATCAACAAACACAGATGTTTCTTGAAGGAGTCAGTAGATCATCAAACACAGATGTTTCTTGAAGGAGTCAGTAGATCATCAAACACAGATGTTTCTTGAAGGAGTCAGTAGATCATCAAACACAGAGATGTTTCTTGAAGGAGTCAGTAGATCATCAAACACAGATGTTTCTTGAAGGAGTCAGTAGATCATCAAACACAGATGTTTCTTGAAGGAGTCAGTAGATCATCAAACACAGATGTTTCTTGAAGGAGTCAGTAGATCATCAAACACAGATGTTTCTTGAAGGAGTCAGTAGATCATCAAACACAGATGTTTCTTGAAGGAGTCAGTAGATCATCAAACACAGATGTTTCTTGAAGGAGTCAGTAGATCATCAAACACAGATGTTTCTTGAAGGAGTCAGTAGATCATCAAACACAGATGTTTCTTGAAGGAGTCAGTAGATCATCAAACACAGATGTTTCTTGAAGGAGTCAGTAGATCATCAAACACAGATGTTTCTTAAAGGAGTCAGTAGATCATCAAACACAGATGTTTCTTGAAGGAGTCAGTAGATCATCAAACACAGATGTTTCTTAAAGGAGTCAGTAGATCATCAAACACAGATGTTTCTTAAAGGAGTCAGTAGATCATCAAACACAGATGTTTCTTGAAGGAGTCAGTAGATCATCAAACACAGATGTTTCTTGAAGGAGTCAGTAGATCATCAAACACAGATGTTTCTTGAAGGAGTCAGTAGATCATCAAACACAGATGTTTCTTGAAGGAGTCAGTAGATCATCAAACACACATGTTTCTTGAAGGAGTCAGTAGATCATCAAACACAGATGTTTCTTGAAGGAGTCAGTAGATCATCAAACACAGATGTTTCTTGAAGGAGTCAGTAGATCATCAAACACAGATGTTTCTTGAAGGAGTCAGTAGATCATCAAACACAGATGTTTCTTGAAGGAGTCAGTAGATCATCAAACACAGATGTTTCTTGAAGGAGTCAGTAGATCATCAAACACAGATGTTTCTTGAAGGAGTCAGTAGATCATCGAACACAGATGTTTCTTAAAGGAGTCAGTAGATCATCAAGAGCAAAGAGAGAGAAGATCGTTCCAAAGCTTAGGAGCAACAGCCTGAAAAGATTTCTCTCCTCTGGTCCTGAGTCATGTTCAGGAACCATAAGTAGATTCTGATCCACAGACCTCAGAGCCCGAGCTGGGGTGTAAGGCTGGATCAGATCAGTGATGTAAGGAGGAGCCTGACCATGAATAGATCTGAAAGTAAGAACCAGAATTGTAAAGTTGATCCTGAAAGAAACTGGAAGCCAGTGAAGAGTTTGAAGGAGAAATGTGAGTTCTTCTACTAGAGCTGCTCAGAGTTCTGAATCAACTGCAGACGAGAAGATCCTTCTTGTTAAGACATGAAAACAAACTGTGAGCACAAACCCCTCAAGCCCCCTTTGAATTTGACTGTTACGTGAATCAATTATACTTTCAAATGGTGAAAGGTCATGTTAATATGTTGATAACATGATATTTTGAAGACAACCGGCGCTGATAACAAATGAGCGAAGACCTTCTCTTAGGTTCACTTCAGTTGATTTTAAAAGGAAAATGTTTTCCAAAGCCTTCACACTTTGACTTGTCTGAAAAAAAAAAGGGTTTGCCGCCCCCCCGCCCCCCAAAGCCACAGAAAAATACCTGTCAACACCCAGTAACCATCTGCAAAAAACTCTTGTCAAAGTTCCTACCTTCGAGTCCGTGCTCGGCCATCTCTCGCCGCTCAGGCCACCGTTAAATCCAACGAGTAAAAAAAAAGAATGCCGTCCGTCCTCTCTCCTCCTCGACCAGGAGAGGGAGGACAAGAATGGAGGCACCAGCGCCGGTGAAAAAGCAACAGATCGTGGGGGCAGAACAGAACACGACAGGGCAGGCCGAGAGCAGCCAGATAATGCATCGCAGGGTAGAGATCAACACACCGTCAACACACACTCACTGTTCGCCGGCAATCCCAGCATGCAACGGGGGGGGGGAGATCGGGGTGCCAACTGAGAGCGTTTATCCAGAGATCGACATGAGGTCGGTGCCAATTATCATAGTGGAACGATCTGCTGTCTCTTATGGATCTAAACAAGTGAATTAATCCTTACATTTTAGTGACGGTTGGCCATCATCTAGGTTAGGACATGGAGACAACCCTTCAAGGTCACACCTACTGACCATGTTTAATCCATGGTTTAACTGTCGAAGGAACACAAACTTCTCAGAAACTCTGATAGCATTGACCCACATAATAAGTAAGTAAGTAATATTTATTTATATAGCGCTTTTCGAGACCAGGGTCACAAAGCACTTAAACAATCAAAACAATACTCAAAAAAGTACATACTTTAAAGATCAAGATAATACTGAGAACAACACAGGAGTTCCAGAAAATCAAGGAAAAGCCTGAACAAATAGAAACATCTTAAGAGGTTTCTTGAAGGAGTCAGTAGATCATCAAACACAGATGTTTCTTAAAGGAGTCAGTAGATCATCAAACACAGATGTTTCTTGAAGGAGTCAGTAGATCATCAAACACAGATGTTTCTTGAAGGAGTCAGTAGATCATCAAACACAGATGTTTCTTCAAGGAGTCAGTAGATCATCAAACACAGATGTTTCTTGAAGGAGTCAGTAGATCATCAAACACAGATGTTTCTTGAAGGAGTCAGTAGATCATCAAACACAGATGTTTCTTCAAGGAGTCAGTAGATCATCAAACACAGATGTTTCTTGAAGGAGTCAGTAGATCATCAAACACAGATGTTTCTTGAAGGAGTCAGTAGATCATCAAACACAGATGTTTCTTGAAGGAGTCAGTAGATCATCAAACACAGATGTTTCTTGAAGGAGTCAGTAGATCATCAAACACACAGATGTTTCTTGAAGGAGTCAGTAGATCATCAAACACAGATGTTTCTTGAAGGAGTCAGTAGATCATCAAACACAGATGTTTCTTGAAGGAGTCAGTAGATCATCAAACACAGATGTTTCTTGAAGGAGTCAGTAGATCATCAAACACAGATGTTTCTTGAAGGAGTCAGTAGATCATCAAACACAGATGTTTCTTCAAGGAGTCAGTAGATCATCAAACACAGATGTTTCTTGAAGGAGTCAGTAGATCATCAAACACAGATGTTTCTTGAAGGAGTAAGTAGATCATCAAACACAGATGTTTCTTCAAGGAGTCAGTAGATCATCAAACACAGATGTTTCTTGAAGGAGTCAGTAGATCATCAAACACAGATGTTTCTTGAAGGAGTCAGTAGATCATCAAACACAGATGTTTCTTGAAGGAGTCAGTAGATCATCAAACACAGATGTTTCTTGAAGGAGTCAGTAGATCATCAAACACAGATGTTTCTTGAAGGAGTCAGTAGATCATCAAACACAGATGTTTCTTGAAGGAGTCAGTAGATCATCAAACACAGATGTTTCTTGAAGGAGTCAGTAGATCATCAAACACAGATGTTTCTTAAAGGAGTCAGTAGATCATCAAACACAGATGTTTCTTAAAGGAGTCAGTAGATCATCAAACACAGATGTTTCTTGAAGGAGTCAGTAGATCATCAAACACAGATGTTTCTTGAAGGAGTCAGTAGATCATCAAACACAGATGTTTCTTGAAGGAGTCAGTAGATCATCAAACACAGATGTTTCTTGAAGGAGTCAGTAGATCATCAAACACAGATGTTTCTTGAAGGAGTCAGTAGATCATCAAACACAGATGTTTCTTCAAGGAGTCAGTAGATCATCAAACACAGATGTTTCTTGAAGGAGTCAGTAGATCATCAAACACAGATGTTTCTTGAAGGAGTCAGTAGATCATCAAACACAGATGTTTCTTCAAGGAGTCAGTAGATCATCAAACACAGATGTTTCTTGAAGGAGTCAGTAGATCATCAAACACAGATGTTTCTTGAAGGAGTCAGTAGATCATCAAACACAGATGTTTCTTGAAGGAGTCAGTAGATCATCAAACACAGATGTTTCTTGAAGGAGTCAGTAGATCATCAAACACAGATGTTTCTTGAAGGAGTCAGTAGATCATCAAACACAGATGTTTCTTGAAGGAGTCAGTAGATCATCAAACACAGATGTTTCTTGAAGGAGTCAGTAGATCATCAAACACAGATGTTTCTTAAAGGAGTCAGTAGATCATCAAACACAGATGTTTCTTAAAGGAGTCAGTAGATCATCAAACACAGATGTTTCTTGAAGGAGTCAGTAGATCATCAAACACAGATGTTTCTTGAAGGAGTCAGTAGATCATCAAACACAGATGTTTCTTGAAGGAGTCAGTAGATCATCAAACACAGATGTTTCTTGAAGGAGTCAGTAGATCATCAAACACAGATGTTTCTTGAAGGAGTCAGTAGATCATCAAACACAGATGTTTCTTAAAGGAGTCAGTAGATCCATCAAGCGCAAAGAGAGAAGATCGTTCCAAAGCTTAGGAGCAACAGCCTGAAAAGATTTCTCTCCTCTGGTCCTGAACCGTGTTCAGGAACCATAAGTAGATTCTGATCCACAGAAATATACCTGCACGAAAACCCCTGTACACATGTACCTTTCTGCAAAAACTGCACTTAAATGACGCTGTAAATTAAACTGTACCTGCTCTGGTGTAAACACAGGTTACAATGTAACCAGAGAATCATACGAGTGACGGTAACCATGACAGCAACACGTTCATACCTTAACACTCTTGTCAAAGTTCCTACCTTCGAGTCCGAGTTCCTACCTTCGAGACAACCCTTCAAGGTCACACCTACTGACCATGTTTAATCCATGGTTTAACTGTCGAAGGAACACAAACTTCTCAGAAACTCTGAGAGCATTGAACCACATAATAAGAAGGCCCGGTTGAGGTTCAGTTTACAGACAAGGCCGCCAACAGAAAACCCCAAAAATAAAAGGTCCAATGAAGCAACTAATGTCTGAAGTAAAAAAAAAGACTCTGGAGAGAATATCGTCCGTCCAGAGATCGACATGAGGTCGGTGCCAATTATCATAGTGGAACGATCTGCTGTCTCTTATGGATCTAAACAAGTGAATTAATCCTTACATTTTAGTGACGGTTGGCCATCATCTAGGTTAGGACATGGAGACAACCCTTCAAGGTCACACCTACTGACCATGTTTAATCCATGGTTTAACTGTCGAAGGAACACAAACTTCTCAGAAACTCTGAGAGCATTGAACCACATAATAAGAAGGCCCGGTTGAGGTTCAGTTTACAGACAAGGCCGCCAACAGAAAACCCCAAAAATAAAAGGTCCGATGAAGCAACTGATGTCTGATGAACAGCCCGGGCTTCCTTCGCACCATCTTGCGAAACTTAAATCGATCCAGGACGCATCTCTGCGCAGGAGACGTAGAGTTCCAAACACTCACCGAATATTGCCTTCCGTTCAAGCTTCCTTCTCCTTCTGAAAAGGTGACGCGTTCTCTTTGACATCCACTTACTCAGGTTCATGACGGACGGGTTAAGATGCACGAGGAAAAAGTGAAAGAACAACACATCCGGGCGGGTGAGAGGCAAACAAAAGAAGCAGGAAGTGGAGGTGTTCGAAGGTCTTCCTGGGTCGACTTGTGTCGCACTTGATGGGAGGTCGTCGAGAGTCGCGATGACACTGATGTTTGACTGTGACGGAGTGTTTTCAGCTGTTTTTAGAACCATGGCGAGATGAGAAGTGTTGACCGAGGCCTACATGACATTTGCTCCTCGACACGTTCAGAGGCGACGGAGCAAACAAACAACACTGAGCCGAGAGAGAAAGTCCTTTTTTTTTTTTTTGGTCTTCCTTCTTCCTTTCATTTCCTGGCAGAAGAGGAAGTCTGGAGCCCCCCTGCCCAGCCTCGTCCACGAGCCCCCAGAACGAGTCATGAATGAAGTGCACTTCCTTTAATAGAGAGAAGGAGGTGTTCGGGTCCAGCGAGCCAAGGACTCCAAGGAGGCCAAAGGGGAGTTTTCCAGTGGAACACATTAGTCATGAAGCCTGAGAGAGACATGGAATCTACGACTCATATTCTGGTGGACAAGAGAGAAGACACGGGTTCTTACAGCCATTAACGACGGAAGATTCGTGAAGAGAAAACTAAAGAGTTCTGCAATGAGAACTGAGGCGAGTGACCTTCAGTCTGCAATAAAAGACACAGTCATGGGGGTTTTGTTGGGAAATTAAAGATACTGTCAAACTGTTAAAAAATCTTTTATATAGTAATTCCTGTGCAGTGTGTGTGTTGTTGTGATGTGTGACTCTATTGTATCGTCAGTGTGTGTGTTGTTGTGATGTGTGACTCTATTGTATCATCTGTTTGTGTGTGTTGTTGTGATGTGTGACTCTATTGTATCATCAGTGTGTGTGTGTGTTGTGATGTGTGACTCTATTGTATCATCAGTGTGTGTGTGTTGTTGTGATGTGTGACTCTATTGCATCTTCAGTGTGTGTGTGTTGTTGTGATGTGTGACTCTATTGTATCATCAGTGTGTGTTGTTGTGATGTGTGACTCCTATTATTGTATCATCAGTGTGTGTGTGTTGTTGTGATGTGTGACTCTATTGTATCATCAGTGTGTGTGTGTTGCTGTGATGTGTGACTCTATTGTATCGTCAGTGTGTGTGTGTTGTTGGGATGTGTGACTCTATTGTATCGTCAGTGTGTGTGTGTTGTTGTGATGTGTGACTCTATTGTATCATCAGTGTGTGTGTGTTGTTGTGATGTGTGACTCTATTGTATCATCAGTGTGTGTGTGTTGTTGTGATGTGTGACTCTATTGTATCATCAGTGTGTGTGT
The DNA here is from genome assembly GCA_016630915.1 of Callionymus lyra. Taxonomy (NCBI): domain Eukaryota; kingdom Metazoa; phylum Chordata; class Actinopteri; order Syngnathiformes; family Callionymidae; genus Callionymus; species Callionymus lyra. Next base: position 28,894 of record JACEEU010000694.1, on the reverse strand, counting down.
GTTGTTGTGATGTGTGACTCTATTGTATCATCAGTGTGTGTGTGTGTTGTGATGTGTGACTCTATTGTATCATCAGTGTGTGTGTGTTGTTGTGATATGCTGGTGACTGTATTGTATCGTCAGTGTGTGTTGTTGTTGTGATGTGTGACTGTATTGTATCATCAGTGTGTGTGTTGTTGTGATGTGTGACTCTATTGTATCATCAGTGTGTGTGTGTTGTTGTGATGTGTGACTCTATTGTATCATCAGTGTGTGTGTGTGGTTGTTGTGATGTGTGACTCTATTGTATCGTCAGTGTGTGTGTGTGTTGTTGTGATGTGTGACTCTATTGTATCATCAGTGTGTGTGTGTTGTTGTGATGTGTGACTCTATTGTATCATCAGTGTGTGTGTTGTTGTGATGTGTGACTCTATTGTATCTTCAGTGTGTGTGTGTGTTGTGGATGTGTGACTCTATTGTATCATCAGTGTGTGTGTTGATGTGATGTGTGACTCTATTGTGTCATCAGTGTGTGTGTGTTGTTGTGATGTGTGACTCTATTGTATCATCAGTGTGTGTGGTGTTGTGATGTGTGACTCTATTGTATCATCAGTGTGTGTGTGTTGTTGTGATGTGTGACTCTATTGTATCATCAGTGTGTGTGTGTGTTGTTGTGATGTGTGACTCTATTGTATCATCAGTGTGTGTGTGTTGTTGTGATGTGTGACTCTATTGTATCATCAGTGTGTGTGTGTTGTTGTGATGTGTGACTCTATTGTATCATCAGTGTGTGTGTGTTGTTGTGATGTGTGACTCTATTGTATCATCAGTGTGTGTGTGTTGTTGTTGTGATGTGTGACTCTATTGTATCATCAGTGTGTGTGTGTTGTTGTGATGTGTGACTCTATTGTATCATCAGTGTGTGTGTGTGTGTTGTGATGTGTGACTCTATTGTATCATCAGTGTGTGTGTGTTGTTGTGATGTGTGACTCTATTGTATCATCAGTGTGTGTGTGTTGTTGTGATGTGTGACTCTATTGTATCATCAGTGTGTGTGTGTTGTTGTGATGTGTGACTCTATTGTATCATCAGTGTGTGTGTGTGTTGTTGTGATGTGTGACTCCTATTGTATCTTCAGTGTGTGTGTGTTGTTGTGATGTGTGACTCTATTGTATCATCAGTGTGTGTGTGTTGTTGTGATGTGTGACTCTATTGTATCATCAGTGTGTGTGTGTTGTTGTGATGTGTGACTCTATTGTATCATCAGTGTGTGTGTGTTGTTGTGATGTGTGACTCTATTGTATCATCAGTGTGTGTGTGTGTTGTGATGTGTGACTCTATTGTATCATCAGTGTGTGTGTTGTTGTTGTGATGTGTGACTCTCATTGTATCATCAGTGTGTGTGTTGTTGTGATGTGTGACTCTATTGTATCTTCAGTGTGTGTGTGTTGTTGTGATGTGTGACTCTATTGTATCATCAGTGTGTGTGTGTTGTTGTGATGTGTGACTCTATTGTATCATCAGTGTGTGTGTGTGTGTTGTGATGTGTGACTCTATTGTATCATCAGTGTGTGTGTGTTGTTGTGATGTGTGACTCTATTGTATCATCAGTGTGTGTGTGTTGTTGTGATGTGTGACTCTATTGTATCATCAGTGTGTGTGTGTTGTTGTGATGTGTGACTCTATTGTATCATCAGTGTGTGTGTGTTGTTGTGATGTGTGACTCTATTGTATCATCAGTGTGTGTGTGTGTTGTGATGTGTGACTCTATTGTATCGTCAGTGTGTGTGTGTTGTGATGGTGACTTATTGTATCTCGTGTGTGGGGGACTCTGATCTGTGGTTGTGTGTTAGTGTGACTCTATTGTATCATCAGTGTGTGTGTGTGTTTGAGTGTGACTCTATTGTATCTCAGTGTGTGTTGGTATGTGACTCTATTGTATCTCAGTGTGTGTGGTGTGAGTGTGACTCTATTGTATCTTCGGGGGGTGAGTGTGACTCTTGTTCTTGGGTGGATGTGTGACTCTTGTGTCTTCGTGTGTGTTTTTGTGGACTCTATTGTTCTCAGTGTGTGTGTGTGATGTGGTGACTCTATTGATCATCGTGTGTTGTTGTGAGTGTGGTTTTCTGGGTGTGGTTGTGGGGGGACTGTATATAGTGTGTGTGTGTGTTGTGATGTGTGACTCTATTGTATCATCAGTGTGTGTGTGTTGTTGTGATGTGTGACTCTATTGTATCATCAGTGTGTGTGTGTGTTGTTGTGATGTGTGACTCTATTGTATCATCAGTGTGTGTGTGTTGTTGTGATGTGTGACTCTATTGTATCATCAGTGTTGTGTGTTGTTGTGATGTGTGACTCTATTGTATCATCAGTGTGTGTGTTGTTGTGATTGTGACTCTATTGTATCATCAGTGTGTGTGTGTGTTGTTGTGTGTGTGCTTATTGTTTTTGTGTGTTGTTGGATGTGTGTCTTATTTTGTTTGTGGTGTATTTTGTTTTTTGTGTTGTTGTTTTTTTTTTGTGTTGTATTATTTTTTGTTTTTGTTTTTATTGATGTGTGACTCTATTGTATCTTCAGTGTGTGTGTTGTTGTGATGTGTGACTCTATTGTATCATCAGTGTGTGTGTTTGTTGTGATGTGTGACTCTATTGTATCATCAGTTTGTGTGTGGTTGTTGTGATGTGTGACTCTATTGTATCATCAGTGTGTGTTGTTGTGATGTGTGACTCTATTGTATCATCAGTGTGTGTGTTGTTGTGATGTGTGACTCTATTGTATCCATCAGTGTGTGTGTGTTGTTGTGATGTGTGACTCTATTGTATCATCAGTGTGTGTGTGTGTGTTGTTGTGATGTGTGACTCTATTGTATCATCAGTGTGTGTGTGTTGCTGTGATGTGTGACTCTATTGTATCATCAGTGTGTGTGTGGTTGTTGTGATGTGTGACTCTATTGTATCATCAGTGTGTGTGTTGTTGTGATGTGTGACTCTATTGTATCATCAGTGTGGTGTGGTGTTTGTTGTGATGTGTGACTCTATTGTATCATCAGTGTGTGTGTGTTGTTGTGATGTGTGACTCTATTGTATCATCAGTGTGTGTGTTGTTGTGATGTGTGACTCTATTGTATCATCAGTGTGTGTGTGTTGTTTGATGTGTGACTCTATTGTATCTTCAGTGTGTGTGTGTTGTTGTGATGTGTGACTCTATTGTATCGTCAGTGTGTGTGTGTTGTTGTGATGTGTGACTCTATTGTTGTCAGTGTGTGTGTTGTATGTACTCTATGTATCGTCGTGTGTGTGTTTGTAGTGTGACTTATTGTATCATCGGTTGTGTGTGTTAGTGTGACTATGTATCATGTGGTTGTGTGTGTGTGACTGTATTGTATCATCAGTGTGTGTGTTGTGTGATGTGTGACTGTATTGTATCATCAGTGTGTGTGTGTTGTTGTGATGTGTGACTCTATTGTATCATCAGTGTGTGTGTGTGTGTTGTTGTGATGTGTGACTGTATTGTATCATCAGTGTGTGTGTGTGTTGTGATGTGTGACTCTATTGTATCATCAGTGTGTGTGTGTTGTTGTGATGTGTGACTCTATTGTATCATCAGTGTGTGTGTGTGTTGTTGTGATGTGTGACTCTATTGTATCTTTAGTGTGTGTGTGTTGTTGTGATGTGTGACTCTATTGTATCTTCAGTGTGTGTGTGTTGTTGTGATGTGTGACTCTATTGTATCATCAGTGTGTGTGTGTTGTTGTGATGTGTGACTCTATTGTATCATCAGTGTGTGTGTTGTTGTGATGTGTGACTCTATTGTATCATCAGTGTGTGTGTGTTGTTGTGATGTGTGACTCTATTGTATCATCAGTGTGTGTGTGTGTTGTGTTGTGATGTGTGACTGTATTGTATCATCAGTGTGTGTGTGTTGTTGTGATGTGTGACTCTATTGTATCATCAGTGTGTGTGTGTGTGTTGTTGTGATGTGTGACTCTATTGTATCATCAGTGTGTGTGTGTGTGTTGTGATGTGTGACTCTATTGTATCATCAGTGTGTGTGTGGTTGTGATGTGTGACTCTATTGTATCATCAGTGTGTGTGTGTTGTTGTGATGTGTGACTCTATTGTATCATGGTGTGTGTGTGTGTTGTTGTGATGTGTGACTCTATTGTATCATCAGTGTGTGTGTTGTTGTGATGTGTGACTCTATTGTATCTTCAGTGTGTGTGTGTGTGTGTGATGTGTGACTCTATTGTATCATCAGTGTGTGTGTGTTGTTGTGATGTGTGACTCTATTGTATCATCAGTGTGTGTGTGTTGTTGTGATGTGTGACTCTATTGTTTCATCAGTGTGTGTGTGTTGTTGTGATGTGTGACTCTATTGTATCATCAGTGTGTGTGTTGTTGTGATGTGTGACTCTATTGTATCATCAGTGTGTGTGTGTGTGTTGTGATGTGTGACTCTATTGTATCATCAGTGTGTGTGTGTTGTTGTGATGTGTGACTCTATTGTATCTTCAGTGTGTGTGTTGTTGTGATGTGTGGACTCTATTGTATCTTCAGTGTGTGTGTTGTTGTGTTGTGATTGTGACTCTATTGTATCATCAGTGTGTGTGTGTTGTTGTGATGTGTGACTCTATTGTATCATCAGTGTGTGTGTTGTTGTGATGTGTGACTCTATTGTATCATCAGTGTGTGTGTGTTGTTGTGATGTGTGACTCTATTGTATCATCAGTGTGTGTGTGTTTGTGATGTGTGACTCTATTGTATCATCAGTGTGTGTGTTGTTGTGATGTGTGACTCTATTGTATCATCAGTGTGTGTGTGTGTGTGTTGTGATGTGTGAATCTATTGTATCATCAGTGTGTGTGTGTTGTTGTGATGTGTGACTCTATTGTATCATCAGTGTGTGTGTGTTGTTGTGATGTGTGACTCTATTGTATCATTAGTGTGTGTGTGTTGTTGTGATGTGTGACTCTATTGTATCATCAGTGTGTGTGTGTGTTGTTGTGATGTGTGACTCTATTGTATCATCAGTGTGTGTGTGTGTTGTTGTGATGTGTGACTCTATTGTATCATCAGAGTGTGTGTGTGTTGTTGTGATGTGTGACTCTATTGTATCATCAGAGTGTGTGTGTGTTGTTGTGATGTGTGACTCTATTGTATCTTCAGTGTGTGTGTTGTTGTGATGTGTGACTCTATTGTATCATCAGTGTGTGTGTGTTGTTGTGATGTGTGACTCTATTGTATCTTCAGTGTGTGTGTGTTGTTGAGATGTGTGACTCTATTGTATCATCAGTGTGTGTGTGTTGTTGTGATGTGTGACTCTATTGTATCATCAGTGTGTGTGTGTGTTGTTGTAGTGTGTGACTCTATTGTATTATCAGTGTGTGTGTGTGTTGTTGAGATGTGTGACTCTATTGTATCATCAGTGTGTGTGTGTTGTTGTGATGTGTGACTCTATTGTATCATCAGTGTGTGTGTTGTTGTGATGTGTGACTCTATTGTATCATCAGTGTGTGTGTTGTTGTGATGTGTGACTCTATTGTATCATCAGTGTGTGTGTGTTGTTGTGATGTGTGACTCTATTGTATCATCAGTGTGTGTTTGTAGAAAACCCTCTTCATTGAAATATTGACAATATGATCTTATGCTCCGCCCCCTAAAAACACTAACCACACCCACTCTGCTGCGATTGGTCAAGCATGGAGGTTTGTCACCGGACGTCTCCACGTCCGAGGGACGCGTTGTATAAACAAAGCGGCTGGAGAAGTTACTTAATAACTTATTACTTCAACACTGATCAGAAGTGACAACAATACTGCACTTGTACAGTGAATTTTCAGGCCACATTATTTTGGCAGTAAAATTCCAAATAATGTTTTTTAGCAAATATGAATACCTGTTATTTATTAAACTTAATATGACCAAATTCCAATCCGCTCAGGTAAGTCGGAACTGTGTCCAGACTGTGTTTTGTTCGAGCAAATCCTGTCATGAAAGAGGTCAAAGGTGGATTGAGCAACATAATGAGCTCGGATTGGAGCAGAGAAATCTTGCCTCGGGGGGGAAAAAAAAAGGTCGATTCTAGAGCTTTTCCTCGTCTCCTTGTTATTCTCCGGTCCACGCGACGGAGTGTCATCTGGTCTGGGTGGAGTGAGCTGCAAATGACCGAGTCTCGTTCTCCACACGGCCACACCCCGGCGTCTCGGCCAACGTTTCCATCTCTTCCCTCCCTCCTCCCAGCAGCCGGCGGAGCTGTAGTCGAGGCATCTTTTACAGACGCTCTATTTATAAACCCAGCATCTTTGCATCCGGGAAAAACTTCCGCCCGTCAGCTGTGAACTCTGTCGGCCACACACACACACACACACACACACACACACACCGACAGGCCAGAAATACAAGCTCGGGGTCACGACATCTAGCGACGGCTGCCGCTATGAAACGTTTTGTTTCCAGTTTGGTTTCATCAGGTCGCAAATGCACGGCCATAGATGACTTCCAGCTGCACCAGTGGTATCGATCCACTCTCGTCGAACATACCGTTGTGTAACAACTACAGATTTCCTCGTATGTGACACAACACAACAACAACAACTGCTCGAAGAAGTAGTCCAGTCACACCCGACACACCCGTCACTGCAAGACTCTCCTTCCAACAGCCAGAGAGTCAAAGAAGAGCAGATAGAGTTTATTAAAGTTTATTCGTATCTTGGTAGGACATTGAAGGACATTTATTTAACATCTGCAGGAAGCTCCTCTGCATGTTCTACCAGTCTGTGGTGGCCAGTGTTCTATGCTGTGGTGTGTTGGGGTGGAAATGTGTCCAAGAGGAGTGTCAACAGGTTGATCAGGAGGGCTGGCTCTGTGGTTGGAATGAAGCTGGACTCACTGGTGACAGTTGCCGAGAGGAGATCATTGGACAAACTACTGTCCATCATGGATGATGACAGTCATCCTCTGAACACTGTCATCAGTGAGCAGAGAAGCAGAAGAAGCACGAATGCTCCTACCCAGGTGCAACACTAATAGACTCAGGGACTCATTCATCCCTCGGGCTATTAAATTGTACAATTCTGAGTTCGGGGGCAGGAGTGGAGTGAAAGTATCTGAATGTTCTGTTCCATGTTAGTCTTTGTATCCTTTGTTGTTTTTCTTTGACCTATGTTCTTTATCTTTAGACTTAGATTGTATCATCTTGTTCTTTCTCTTTATGTTCTTCTTCTTATTTTATTTTTTATGTATTCTTTTTTATTGTTTATGAAAAATTGCTGGCTATTGGTAAAAAACAATTTCCCGAAGGAGACCTCCTGAGGGATCAATAAAGTTTTACCTTACCTTACCTTAAGAAAATCCTCACATTAAGATCATAGCAGCAACCTGGAGTAACCAGACTCTGAAGTGTGTTCCTAGGAAGTCTCGTGTTCAGGGAGGTTCTCAGGTAACAGGGTTTACAGATGAACATGTTTAAACGACAGGTCTGAAAACCCTTTTGAATGACATTTGACCTTCATTGAGTCACCACCGGGGGGGAGGTCCCGCACTGAGGGTCCCACAAGGCTCTGGGGGGGGGTCGGGGTCAGAGTCTCAACGCATGTGTGTGAGGACTTTTTACAGCGATATTACAGCGTTTGTTGCAAATAAACTTCCGGCCTCTAGATGGCAGCAGTTGTTACGTCCCCCCCCAAACAGCTAAAGGAAGAATGATGACTGAGGACGAGAGGATACAGTAAGTAAGTAAGTAATATTTATTTATATAGCGCTTTTCGAGACCAGGGTCACAGAGATTTTCTCAGTTGAAGGAAACAGTTTCTGGTCAGTTTTCTTCAGTGTCGAACAAGAGACATGTCTTTATCAAATACAACACCCAGGTTTCTCAGGCTCAGTTTGACAGACTGACCTAAGAGTTTCAGTTTTACAGTGAGTCCAGCAGCTTTTTAAAGCTGATGTTTGGACATATTTTTGGTTGGAAAACAAAGTCAAGAGTCAATAACTCAAATGTAATCCTTGTTCCTACAGTATTGTACATGATAATACCTTGTTAAAGATCTTCAAAAATACATCTGAAAGTGGACTTTATTGTGAAAACCAGTCCAGCCTTACACCTCAGGATGATGCTCTGAGGACTAGGACTGATGCTTCATTAAAGTATAGATAGATATACTTCTATAAACCGATCTGAAGAACACATTGAGTAAATTGTTTTACTCCAAACTAGTTTTAGTACAATATACATACAGTATACTACCACTACTTTACTTTTTTTTTATTTTTGAGTTGATGATAACATTACTGACAGTGAGTTATAATAAATAAAAGCAGCACTTCATGTATTTTAAAGCTTTTATTTGTGTAAAAAGGATCTGTTTTTTACTCGAGTCCTATCCTATTGTATCGTGTACCCATTATAACCAATTATTACCACAGAAAATGAAGAAAAATGTGTTTTCTGCTCAGAAACATGAACGGTCAAGGAGTTGAATGAGTCACGAGAGAAGCTCTTACGCCTTCAGGTGAACAAGAACTTGAGAAAAACCAGAGACACGGAGGAAAACACAAGACAACCATTAGAAAGGATCAACGAATGATCATAATAACTCAACGATTAGTTTCTTATCAAAGTCGTCTGTGAGTATCTGTGGGTTAAGATGACGTCTTACTGTTTTTTACAGTAAATATACAAGTTTGTAAACCATTTCTTTTCTGTAAAGTAGTTCAAAACATTTCCACTGACGTTTTATTGTGAAAATAACGTACAGGATGTACAACGAACAGACAGAAGTCCAGACAGGAAGTCAGGACACGCAGACACGCCCACATTTCAAAGCACATTAACTAGCTGGTTAATGTTTCCCCACTTCAGCTGTGAAAACATCCTTCCACCGGTCTCTCTCTCACACACACACACACACACCTCACACACACACCTCACACACACACCTCACACACACACTCACACATTCAGCTGCTAGTAAATAACGTTGATAGAACTTGTTAGAAGTGACTCTTCATTAGTCGACAAGTTCGACCATCTCTACTAGTCTCTACTAGACTCTACTAGTAGAGACTAGTCTCTACTAGTCTCTACTAGTCATCCGTGTCCAGTGGTTAGTTTCATGTTGACTTCCACTCGTAGAACTAACACCACCTTCCTTCAACACACATCTACCACTTCTCTCCAGCAGCTAAGCTATGCGCTCGATTTTCCCCTTTTTTTTCACCATAAAAGAAAACATTGCGTTTGTGTTGCTAGGAGACCGGGATCTTTTGCAAGGGAAAGCATTGTGGTCTCGGGACGAACCCGCAGTAAATTACAAACTCCAGCAGCATGGTGGAATTCCTGGCAAGGCGTCAACCTGGTTTGCTGAGGGTGGCACACACTCGGGTGATCCCGTTTTGGATTATTGTGCAAAGCTATTGTCCCGCGGAACACTGGGGTCAATTGTTTGGCGCGAGCTACAAAGTGTTGGTTAACTGTACCTTTACATCTACCTTTACATATACGTTTACATCTACGTTTAAATATACCTTTACATCTACGTTTACATCTACCTTTACATCTACCTTTACATCTACCTTTACATCTACCTTTACATCTACGTTTAAATATACCTTTACATCTACGTTTACATCTACCTTTACATCTACCTTTACATTTACATCTACGTTTACATCTACATCTACATCTACCTTTACATCTACCTTTACATCTACGTTTACATCTACGTTTACATCTACGTTTAAATATACCTTTACATCTACGTTTACATCTACCTTTACATCTACGTTTACATTTACATCTACGTTTACATCTACATCTACATCTACCTTTACATCTACCTTTACATCTACCTTTACATCTACCTTTACATCTACGTTTACATCTACGTTTACATCTACGTTTAAATATACCTTTACATCTACCTTTACATCTACCTTAACATCTACCTTTACATCTACATTTACATCTACGTTTACATCTACGTTTACATCTACGTTTACATCTACCTTTACATCTACATTTACGTTTACATCTACCTTTACATACCCCCCTTTACATCTACCTTTACATCTACCTTTACATTTACATCTACCTTTAAATATACCTTTACATCTACCTTTACATCTACCTTTACATTTACATCTACGTTTAAATATACGTTTACATCTACCTTTACATCTACCTTTACATTTACATCTTTTACATCTACATTTACATCTACATCTACATTTACATCTACATTTACATTTACGTTTACATCTACAATCTACGTTTACATCTACGTTTACATCTACGTTTAAATATACGTTTACATCTACATCTACGTTTACATCTACATCTACATCTACGTTTACATCTACATCTAAGTTTACATCTACGTTTACATCTACATTTACATCTACATTTACATTTACATCTACATTTACATCTACATTTACATTTACATCTACATTTACATCTACATCTACATTTACATCTACATTTACATTTACATTTACATCTACATCTACATTTACATCTACATCTACATTTACATTTACATCTACATCTACATCTACATCTACGTTTACATCTACATCTACAGTTACGTTTACATCTACATCTACATCTACGTTTACATCTACATCTACATTTACGTTTACATCTACATTTACATCTACATTTACATCTACATTTACATCTACATTTACATCTACATTTACATCTACATTTACATCTACATTTACATCTACATTTACATCTACATCTACATTTACATCTACATCTACGTTTACATTTACATCTACGTTTACATCTACGTTTACATCTACGTTTACATCTACGTTTACATCTACGTTTACATCTACGTTTACATCTACATTTACATCTACATTTACATCTACATTTACATCTACGTTTACATCTACATTTACATCTACATTTACATCTACGTTTACATCTACATCTACATCTACATCTACGTTTACATCTACGTTTACATCTACGTTTACATCTACGTTTACATCTACGTTTACATCTACGTTTACATCTACGTTTACATCTACGTTTACATCTACCTTTACATCTACCTTTACATCTACATTTACATCTACGTTTACATCTACGTTTACATCTACGTTTACATCTACATCTACGTTTACATCTACGTTTACATCTACGTTTACATCTACGTTTACATCTACGTTTACATCTACATTTACATCTACGTTTACATCTACCTTTACATCTACGTTTACATCTACGTTTACATCTACATTTACATCTACGTTTACATCTACGTTTAAATATACGTTTACATCTATCGTCTACATCTACATTTACATCTACATTTACATCTACGTTTACATCTACGTTTACATCTATGTTTACATCTATGTTTACATCTATGTTTACATCTACATCTACATCTACGTTTACATCTACGTTTACATCTACGTTTACATCTACATTTACATCTACGTTTACATCTACATCTAAGTTTAGATCTACGTTTACATCTACGTTTACATCTACGTTTACATCTACGTTTACATCTACATTTACATCTACGTTTACATCTACGTTTACATCTACATCTACATCTACGTTTACATCTACGTTTACATCTACGTTTACATCTACGTTTACATCTACGTTTACATTACATCTACACATCTACGTTTACATCTACGTTTACATCTACGTTTACATCTACATTTACATCTACATTTACATCTACGTTTACATCTACGTTTACATCTACATTTACATCTACGTTTACATCTTACTAGATAAACACGTCTTCGCTGCTGATACCAGCTTAAATATCTCGCCAAAATTTAGATTCTCATATTTTTTCTTTATTTCTTTTTCCAAACTTGCAAAACGTGCTGCCAGCAGGTGGCGCTAGTGTTCCTACAGCTGGTTGAAATCATCGTTAAATAGTAGTAGAAGAAGAAGCTGTCGTGTCATTTCCTGTTAGTGTGTAGCAGCAGAGTTTGATTTGAGACATACTATCTGTGGAGGATTAGTTACTAGTTAGTACGTACACTATCCTGATGCATACTAACTACTAGTATACTAAGAGAAGTATGTGATTTGAGACATACTATCTGTGGAGGATTAGTTACTAGTTAGTACGTACACTATCCTGATGATACTAACTTCTAGTATACTAAGAGAAGTATGTGATTTGAGACATACTAGTGAGGATTATTACTAGTTAGTACATACACTATCCTGATGCATACTAACTTCTAGTATACTAAGAGAAGTATGTATTTGAGACATACTATCTGTGGAGGATTAGTTACTAGTTAGTACGTACACTATCCTGATGATACTAACTTCTAGTATACTAAGAGAAGTATGTGATTTGAGACATACTATCTGTGGAGGATTAGTTACTAGTTAGTATGTACACTATCCTGATGCATACTAACTTCTAGTATACTAAGAGAAGTATGTTTGAGACATACTATCTGTGGAGGATTAGTTACTAGTTAGTACGTACACTATCCTGGTGATACTAACTTCTAGTATACTAAGAGAAGTATGTGATTTGAGACATACTATCTGTGGAGGATTAGTTACTAGTTAGTACATACACTATCCTGATGCATACTAACTTCTAGTATACTAAGAGAAGTATGTTTGAGACATACTATCTGTGGAGGATTAGTTACTAGTTAGTACGTACACTATCCTGATGATACTAACTTCTAGTATACTAAGAGAAGTATGTGATTTGAGACATACTATCTGTGGAGGATTAGTTACTAGTTAGTACGTACACTATCCTGATGCATACTAACTTCTAGTATACTAAGAGAAGTATATGATTTGAGACATACTATCTGTGGAGGATTAGTTACTAGTTAGTACGTACACTATCCTGATGATACTAACTTCTAGTATACTAAGAGAAGTATATGATTTGAGACATACTATCTGTGGAGGATTAGTTACTAGTTAGTACGTACACTATCCTGATGCATACTAACTTCTAGTATACTAAGAGAAGTATGTGATTTGAGACATACTATCTGTGGAGGATTAGTTACTAGTTAGTACGTACACTATCCTGATGATACTAACTTCTAGTATACTAAGAGAAGTATGTGATTTGAGACATACTATCTGTGGAGGATTAGTTACTAGTTAGTACGTACACTATCCTGATGCATACTAACTTCTAGTATACTAAGAGAAGTATGTGATTTGAGACATACTATCTGTGGAGGATTAGTTACTAGTTAGTACGTACACTATCCTGATGCATACTAACTTCTAGTATACTAAGAGAAGTATGTGATTTGAGACATACTATCTGTGGAGGATTAGTTACTAGTTAGTATGTACACTATCCTGATGCATACTAACTTCTAGTATACTAAGAGAAGTATGTGATTTGAGACATACTATCTGTGGAGGATTAGTTACTAGTTAGTACGTACACTATCCTGATGCATACTAACTTCTAGTATACTAAGAGAAGTATGTGATTTGAGACATACTATCTGTGGAGGATTAGTTACTAGTTAGTACGTACACTATCCTGATGCATACTAACTTCTAGTATACTAAGAGAAGTATGTGATTTGAGACATACTATCTGTGGAGGATTAGTTACTAGTTAGTACGTACACTATCCTGATGCATACTAACTTCTAGTATACTAAGAGAAGTATGTGATTTGAGACATACTATCTGTGGAGGATTAGTTACTAGTTAGTACGTACACTATCCTGATGCATACTAACTTCTAGTATACTAAGAGAAGTATGTTTGAGACATACTATCTGTGGAGGATTAGTTACTAGTTAGTATGTACACTAACCTGATGCATACTAACTTCTAGTATACTAAGAGAAGTATGTGATTTGAGACATACTATCTGTGGAGGATTAGTTACTAGTTAGTACGTACACTATCCTGATGCATACTAACTTCTAGTATACTAAGAGAAGTATGTGATTTGAGACATACTATCTGTGGAGGATTAGTTACTAGTTAGTATGTACACTATCCTGATGCATACTAACTTCTCGTACATACTAAGAGCATATCCACAATCTACTCGATCCTCTTCATTGTGATTCAATAAAACAAACATTACATTCATGTTGTCGATCACATGCGTCTCTAACATCTTCTCTAACATCTTCTCTAACATCTTCTCCAACATCTTCTCTAACATCTTCTCCAACATCTTCTCCAACATCTTTCTCCAACATCTTTCTAACAACATCTTCTCCAAACATCTTCTCTCAACATCTTCTCTCTAACATCTTCTCTAACATCTTCTCCAACATCTTCTCCAACATCTTCTCCAACATCTTCTCTAACATCTTCTCTAACATCTTCTCCAACATCTTCTCTAACATCTTCTCTAACATCTTCTCTTACATCTTCTCTTACATCTTCTCTTACATCTTCTCTAACATCTTCTCCAACATCTTCTCCAACATCTTCTCCAACATCTTCTCCAACATCTTCTCCAACATCTTCTCAAACATCTTCTCCAACATCTTCTCAACATCTTCTCTAACATCTTCTCTAACATCTTCTCTAACATCTTCTCCAACATCTTCTCTAACATCTTCTTCTCTCAACATCTTCTCCAACATCTTCTCCAACATCTTCTCCAACATCTTCTCTAACATCTTCTCTAACATCTTCTCTAACATCTTCTCTAACATCTTCTCTAACATCTTCTCTAACATCTTCTCTAACATCTTCTCCAACATCTTCTCCAACATCTTCTCTAACATCTTCTCTAACATCTTCTCTAACATCTTCTCTAACATCTTCTCCAACATCTTCTCCAACATCTTCTCCAACATCTTCTCCAACATCTTCTCTAACATCTTCTCTAACATCTTCTCTTTCTCCAACATCTTCTCTAACATCTTCTCCAACATCTTCTCCAACATCTTCTCCAACATCTTCTCTAACATCTTCTCTAACATCTTCTCTAACATCTTCTCTAACATCTTCTCTAACATCTTCTCTAACATCTTCTCTAACATCTTCTCCAACATCTTCTCTAACATCTTCTCTAACATCTTCTCTAACATCTTCTCCAACATCTTCTCTAACATCTTCTCTAACATCTTCTCTAACATCTTCTCTAACATCTTCTCATCTTCTAACATCTTCTCTAACATCTTCTCTTTCTCCAACATCTTCTCAACAACATCTTCTCTAACATCTTCTCTAACATCTTCTCTAACATCTTCTCTTGAACATCTTCTCTAACATCTTCTTAACATCTTATCTAGAACATCTTCTCTAACATCTTCTCTAACATCTTCTCTAGGTGCATCTGTCAACATCTTTTAACATCTTCTCTAACATCTTCTCCAACATCAACACCGGTTCAAGAGCCAGAACTTACCTGATCTCCATCTGATGATGTCACTGAACTCCTGGTTGGCTCCTCCCTCTGCAGAGTCTCCAGGGGTCGCCATGGTCGCCGATCCAACGCTCCAACGCTGAACCTCTGAGGACCAACGATCGGCAGAAAGACGTCCAAACCTGAAGGTACCAGAGAAGTTCTGTCAACAACACGAGTCCACGACACCCAGGTCTCTGAGAGAAGACTCTAGAAGGTCTGATGGTTCTGGTCCTTGATGAACATGAGCTGAGACAACCTTCTGGTGTGTGCCTGAAGAAACACACAAACTATACTCTGATGTGTACCTGAGCAGAAACACACAAACTATACTCTGGTGTGTGCCTGAAGAAACACACAAACTATACTCTGGTGTGTATCTGAACACAAACACACAAACTATACTCTGATGTGTGCCTGAAGAAACACACAAACTATACTCTGGTGTGTGCCTGAAGAAACACACAAACTATACTCTGGTGTGTGCCTGAAGAAACACACAAACTATACTCTGGTGTGTGCCTGAGCAGAAACACACAAACTATACTCTGGTGTGTGCCTGAAGAAACACACAAACTATACTCTGGTGTGTGTCTGAACAGAAACACACAAACTATACTCTGGTGTGTGTCTGAACAGAAACACACAAACTATACTCTGGTGTGTGTCTGAAGAAACACACAAACTATACTCTGGTGTGTGCCTGAGCAGAAACACACAAACTATACTCTGGTGTGTGTCTGAGCAGAAACACACAAACTATACTCTGGTGTGTATCTGAGCAGAAACACACAAACTATACTCTGGTGTGTATCTGAGCAGAAACACAAACTATACTCTGGTGTGTATCTGAACAGAAACACACAAACTATACTCTGGTGTGTATCTGAGCAGAAACACACAAACTTACTCTGGTGTGTGACAAACTCTGGGAAACACAAAACTATCTGGTGTGTATCTGAACAGAAACACACAAACTATACTCTGGTGTGTATCTGAGCAGAAACACAAACTATACTCTGGTGTGTATCTGAGCAGAAACACACAAACTATACTCTGGTGTGTATCTGAACAGAAACACACAAACTATACTCTGGTGTGTGCCTGAAGAAACACACAAACTATACTCTGGTGTGTATCTGAACAGAAACACACAAACTATACTCTGGTGTGTATCTGAACAGAAACACACAAACTATACTCTGGTGTGTGCCTGAGAGAAACACACAAACTATACTCTGGTGTGTATCTGAACAGAAACACACAAACTATACTCTGGTGTGTATCTGAACAGAAACACACAAACTATACTCTGGTGTGTATCTGAACAGAAACACACAAACTATACTCTGGTGTGTATCTGAGCAGAAACACAAACTATACTCTGGTGTGTATCTGAGCAGAAACACACAAACTATACTCTGGTGTGTATCTGAACAGAAACACACAAACTATACTCTGGTGTGTGTCTGAGCAGAAACACACAAACTATACTCTGGTGTGTATCTGAACAGAAACACACAAACTATACTCTGGTGTGTATCTGAACAGAAACACACAAACTATACTCTGGTGTGTGCCTGAAGAAACACACAAACTATGCGTCTGGGTGTGTATCTGAACAGAAACACACAAACTATACTCTGGTGTGTATCTGAAGAAACACACAAACTATACTCTGGTGTGTATCTGAACAGAAACACACAAACTATACTCTGGTGTGTATCTGAACAGAAACACACAAACTATACTCTGGTGTGTATCTGAACAGAAACACATAAACTATACTCTGGTGTGTATCTGAACAGAAACACACAAACTATACTCTGGTGTGTATCTGAGCAGAAACACAAACTATACTCTGGTGTGTATCTGAGCAGAAACACACAAACTATACTCTGGTGTGTATCTGAACAGAAACACACAAACTATACTCTGGTGTGTATCTGAGCAGAAACACAAACTATACTCTGGTGTGTATCTGAGCAGAAACACACAAACTATTCTCTGGTGTGTGTCTGAACAGAAACACACAAACTATACTCTGGTGTGTATCTGAACAGAAACACACAAACTACACTGGTGTGTATCAAAACAGAAACACACAAACTATACTCTGGTGTGTATCTGAACAGAAACACAGAAACACACAAACTATACTCTGGTGTGTGAACAGAAACACACACACTCAGTGATCTGAACAGAAACACACAAACTATACTCTGGTGTGTATCTGAACAGAAACACACAAACTAAAAATGCAGAACAGAAACACACAAACTATACTCTGGTGTGTGTCTGAACAGAAACACACAAACTATACTCTGGTGTGTGCCTGAAGAAACACACAAACTATACTCTGGTGTGTGCCTGAAGAAACACACAAACTATACTCTGGTGTGTGTCTGAACAGAAACACACAAACTATACTCTGATGTGTGCCTGAAGAAACACACAAACTATACTCTGATGTGTGTCTGAGCAGAAACACACAAACTATACTCTGGTGTGTATCTGAACAGAAACACACAAACTATACTCTGGTGTGCCTGAAGAAACACACAAACTATACTCTGGTGTGTGCCTGAAGAAACACACAAACTATACTCTGGTGTGTATCTGAGCAGAAACACACAAACTATACTCTGGTGTGTATCTGAACAGAAACACACAAACTATACTCTGGTGTGTATCTGAACAGAAACACACAAACTATACTCTGGTGTGTATCTGAACAGAAACACACAAACTTACTGGTGTGTGTCTGAGCAGAAACACACAAACTATACTCTGGTGTGTATCTGAGCAGAAACACACAAACTATACTCTGGTGTGTGTCTGAGCAGAAACACACAAACTATACTCTGGTGTGTGTCTGAGCAGAAACACACAAACTATACTCTGGTGTGTGTCTGAACAGAAACACACAAACTATACTCTGGTGTGTGTCTGAACAGAAACACACAAACTATACTCTGGTGTGTATCTGAGCAGAAACACACAAACTATACTCTGGTGTGTATCGGGAGACACACAAACTTCTCTGGTGTGTATCTGAACAGAAACACACAAACTCAGAACAGAAACACACAAACTATACTCTGGTGTGTATCTGAACAGAAACACACAAACTCAGAACAGAAACACACAAACTATACTCTGGTGTGTATCTGAACAGAAACACACAAACTCAGAACAGAAACACACAAACTATACTCTGGTGTGTGTCTGAACAGAAACACACAAACTATACTCTGGTGTGTGTCTGAACAGAAACACACAAACTATACTCTGGTGTGTATCTGAACAGAAACACATACACTATACTCTGGTGTGTATCTGAACAGAAACACACAAACTATACTCTGGTGTGTGTCTGAGCAGAAACACACAAACTATACTCTGGTGTGTGTCTGAGCAAAAACACACAAACTATACTCTGGTGTGTGTCTGAACAGAAACACACAAACTATACTCTGGTGTGTGTCTGAACAGAAACACACAAACTATACTCTGGTGTGTGCCTGAAGAAACACATAAACTATACTCTGGTGTGTGCCTGAAGAAAAACACAAACTATACTCTGGTGTGTGCCTGAAGAAACACACAAACTATACTCTGGTGTGTGCCTGAAGAAACACACAAACTATACTCTGGTGTGTGCCTGAAGAAACACACAAACTATACTCTGGTGTGTATCTGAACAGAAACACACAAACTATACTCTGATTTGTGCCTGAAGAAACACACAAACTATACTCTGGTGTGTGTCTGAACAGAAACACACAAACAATACTCTGGTGTGTGTCTGAACAGAAACACACAAACTATACTCTGGTGTGTGCCTGAAGAAACACACAAACTATACTCTGATGTGTATCTGAGCAGAAACACACAAACTATACTCTGGTGTGTATCTGAGCAGAAACACACAAACTATACTCTGGTGTGTGCCTGAAGAAACACACAAACTATACTCTGGTGTGTATCTGAACAGAAACACACAAACTATACTCTGGTGTGTGCCTGAAGAAACACACAAACTATACTCTGGTGTGTATCTGAACAGAAACACACAAACTATACTCTGGTGTGTATCTGAACAGAAACACACAAACTATACTCTGATGTGTGTCTGAACAGAAACACACAAACTATACTCTGGTGTGCATCTGAGAAGAAACACACAAACTTTACTCTGGTGTGTGTCTGAACAGAAACACACAAACTATACTCTGGTGTGTATCTGAACAGAAACACACAAACTATACTCTGGTGTGTATCTGAACAGAAACACACAAACTATACTCTGGTGTGTGTCTGAACAGAAACACACAAACTATACTCTGGTGTGTATCTGAACAGAAACACACAAACTATACTCTGGTGTGTATCTGAACAGAAACACACAAACTATACTCTGGTGTGTGCCTGAAGAAACACACAAACTATACTCTGGTGTGTATCTGAACAGAAACACACAAACTATACTCTGGTGTGTGCCTGACAGAAACACACAAACTATACACACTGACGTGTATCTGAACAGAAACACACAAACTATACTCTGGTGTGTATCTGAACAGAAACACACAAACTATACTCTGGTGTGTGTCTGAACAGAAACACACAAACTATACTCTGGTGTGTATCTGAACAGAAACACACAAACTCAGAACAGAAACACACAAACTATACTCTGGTGTGTATCTGAACAGAAACACACAAACTCAGAACAGAAACACACAAACTATACTCTGGTGTGTATCTGAACAGAAACACACAAACTATACTCTGGTGTGTGCCTGAAGAAACACACAAACTATACTCTGGTGTGTATCTGAACAGAAACACACAAACTCAGATTGCCTGAACAGAAACACACAAACTCAGAACAGAAACACACAAACTATACTCTGGTGTGTATCTGAACAGAAACACACAAACTCAGAACAGAAACACACAAACTATACTCTGGTGTGTATCTGAACAGAAACACACAAACTATACTCTGGTGTGTATCTGAACAGAAATACACAAACTATACTCTGGTGTGTATCTGAACAGAAACACACAAACTCAGAACAGAAACACACAAACTATACTCTGGTGTGTGTCTGAACAGAAACACACAAACTATACTCTGGTGTGTGTCTGAACAGAAACACACAAACTCAGAACAGAAACACACAAACTATACTCTGGTGTGTGTCTGGTGTGAAGCAACAAGTCTCCAGGTGTGAGTCTTTAAGTGTGTGTGGTGGACTGCTGTCCAGGGTGTCCCCAGTAGCTCCCCCTGACACTAGCACAGTCCTCGTGAAGAATGAATGAATAATACTCTTCGACCTGAAAAAACACGTGTATTTACTCGTCGTTTAAGTGATAATACTTCATTTATCTTTGAGGAAATATTTGATCATTTCAAGCAGTTTCTTCACACGTGAAGTCCAACACTCACCTGTGCTGACGAGCCTGACACACGAACACGTCCGGAACCTCGCTCCAGTCCGAGTAAAATGGAAGGATTGTGAAGTATCTTGAAGTATCTTGAAGTATCTTGAAGTATCTTGAAGTATTTCTTAGCAGCTCGTCCACTTCAGGTCATCCTCGAGCTCCTGAACATCTCGGTCCACAACGAGTCACAACGGGTTCCGTCCAGCCGTGAAGCTGTCGTCGTCCTGGTGACACCGGGCCGGGCTCGGTGCTGGTTCGGTCGGGACTGGTTGTATTTTGGCGAACGAACGAAGTAAACAGAGGAACTAAGAACCACAACTTTGTTCCTGTTGCTTCTGCCCTGACCGCACCGCCGCCCGTGAAGCGCCACACCGTGCAGCGAGAGACCGGAAACGAGCTACAAAATTAAAACATTTTATGGTTATCGTAAGGCTTGGGTCAGACTCCATTTATTCTGCTTCATTTAGTTTCAATCATGTTAAATAACCACTCGAATAATATCGGTTTAATAATATTACATTTGTATTGTTATTGCTAGACAAAAAAAATATTATTATGGTTTTATTAAAGTCACACTCTTATCTGTAGGAGAATTAATCTCTTAAAACACATCTTGCGCTTAAAATATCGCGTGATTTCAAATGAACTGCAAAAATACAAGTTGATGGTCGTCCCTCAACTCGTTTACTTTGAAAGGATAAGCGGAAGCGGGCGGCTGTCGGTGCGTCGCTTGACGTCCAATTCCCTCGCTGTAAAAACTTTTCCTGACGTGAAGCTGGAAACATGGCGCGGTCAGTCACGTGACAGTGGTTCCCACAGCGAGGCGGTTCCGTTGGACCTTCTTGCGCCAGAACCGACAGGACCAGCCGACACATCGTTTATATTTCCCGACACTCTTGAAAACATTGATCCCTTTTCGGTTTGTAGTCGCCAGAAGGCAGCACCTGTTGGTCAGCTGCAGTGGTCAGTACCTGCTGGAGTGTTGATGACGTCACAGTGAAATGTTATTTAACTCTTATATTAAGTTTCTGTCCAGTTGTTTTAATTCGACACTTTTATTCGGACTTTTCCTTGATTCTCTGAGACTCTTGTGTTTGTCTCGCTGTTATCTTGACCTTTAAAGTATTTATTTTATTGAGTATTGTTTTGATTGTTTAAGTTCTTAAGTGCCCTATAAATATAAAATACTTTCTTACAGGTGAGACAGTCAGTGGATCCTGTTCAGTATAATATATTATTATTATTGTGAATATTAACGTTAGTAACATTGACATCAAACCAGTTTAACTGTAGTTTTTGGCTCGTTTTGCGTGAGTTTGATCTGATCACGTGACTTCTCTGAACCGGTAATAAACACAAGAGCTGCGACATCAGGTCATAATAAAGAACATAAAAGTTAAATAGTTCATATATAAATAGTTCTTACAGTGTGGTTTGATATTTTTATTGTGAATCTTACGTTTACATTGACATCAAACCTTTAACTGTTGGTGGGGGTTTTTTGTTTTTGGGGCGGGTTTGGCGCCCGGGGAAGGGAGAAAAAGGGGGGACAACGGAAAGAGGGGCAAAAAAAAGGAAAAAAAAAGAAAATTTTTTATTTTTTAAATAAGTGTGTGTTGGAGCCCCCTTTTTAAACCAAAAAAAAAAAAAGATCAATAATGTGGGCAGTAGAAATAATGGATTGTAAACAAACTAAAGGGGTTTTATTATTGTTTTAGTTTATTTTTTAAAAACGAATTTGGCTCAACACTGACCTCTAGTGTTAGTGTTTAGAACAACTGTTTTACAAAGAATCACTTTAACGTCAAACCTCTGTTTTAAACTTGATTATCTTATATTATTTATTCAGAATCAGACTCTCTTATCACAGACATGTTTTTGTTTAAACGTTGCTGCAAACATTCATCTTAACTGAAGTCTTTGAGTTCAATGTTGTTGTTGTTTTCATTTTCGGTTTCTTGGTTCAAAACATCCTGGATTACAGTGAGAAATTACGTGATTATATTCACGTTTCTTAGACTATTATACACAAGTACTACAGTATTCTGAGTATATTCTTCTCTGGTTGGTTCCCGATCGCATTGTTTGCTATAGTTATGAAAAATACAAGCTACGATTTAACTATTAATCTGTTTTATTCACATTTATTTGTGATTCTATGGCGGAAAAAAATAAAACTTTTACAATCGTCTGTTGAAACGACGATAAATAAGGGGATTTTTAATGGTTTGACTCGGAAATGCATGAGTTCATTGTCACTCGTTCGTGGATCAGATACGAGGAAAAAAAATGCTAAGAATGATGGCGTAGATCCACGAGACATTCCTGCACCAGATGAACCTGCGCGCGGCAAGAAAACATTTACCAGGAGTGGGGTTCGAACCCACGCGGACATTGTCCATTGGATCTTAAGTCCAACGCCTTAACCACTCGGCCATCCTGGTAGATACACCAACGTCAGCGGCGAGTGTGGGTGATATAGCAGACAGTGACCGATGGAACCTTCTAGAAGCTTTCAACGTTCATTGTATCCATAAAATACGATTAATTTCACGACAAACGGACTCCAGTCGCTGTTGCGTCACAGCTCACGTGGAGCTCGTGCGACAGATCGACGTGAAAACACGTCATCATGTCGACGCGGAAACGTTCACGTGTTTCTGTCAAAAAACAACGAATGAATGTTTTCACGGATCGGAACCAGTTTAAAAGATTCTACGTTTCTGACGTCACCGTATTATTGACACGTTTTTTTTTTTTACCGTGAAATCGTTTCATTAAACGACCTTTTATTTCACCTTTAATGTCTAGACATGTTTACATTTGAACGGATCGTGTTTCGTTGTTTGAACGATAACTGAGGCTGAAGAACACTTTAGGACTTTTATTATACATTTTCTCATCTCGTCTCATTGTGTGAATGTTGGGAAGCGGTCACACAATTGAGATCCTTTTTTCTTCTGACCTAAACCATTTATTTCAATGGGTTTGAACAATCTTCAATCAATTAGTCGTTTCTGAAATATGTTTTGACTCCTTCCACTTTGACCTACTACTTCTACTTTTACTTCTACTTCCAATACTACTTCCACTACTACTTCAACTACTACTTCTATTTTTTCAAATAATTCTACTACTACTTTTAATTTTCTACTTCTTCTACTTTAACTACTTATTCCACTACTACTTCTACTACTTATGCTACTACTACTATTAATTCTACTAATGATTCTACTACTACTGTTACGGTTCTATTGCTTCTACTTCCACTACTACTAATACTACTACTACTTCTAATTTTACAACTAATTCTACTACTACTTTTAATTTTCTACTTCTTCTACTTTAACTACTTATTCCACTAATACTTCCACTACTACTTCTACTATCTTTGCTACTACTACTATTACTTTTTCTAATAATTCTACTACTACTGTTACTGTTCTACTGCTTCTACTTCATTTACTACTTCCACAGCACAGCAGGGTCAGCATTCACACTGCATTTTCTTCCGGAAATGCACTCTTTCTAGTTTCACCTTTAATGTCTAGAAATGTTTACATTTGAACGGATCGTGTTTCGATGTTTTAACGATAACTGAGGCTGAAGAACAAACACTTTAGGACTTTTATACATTTTCTCATCTCGTCTCATTGTGTGAATGCTGGGAAGCGGTCACACAATTGAGATCCCGTTTTCTTCTGACCTAAACTTTGTTCCGCTTCTACTCCCACAAATTTTATCGGATTTGAACCGTTCGAACTTTTAATCAATTCAGCTCGTTTCTGAAATGCGGGCTATGTTCTATCTTTCTTTTATCTCTTCCACTCTTTCTTTTATTCCTCTTTTTCTACCCCATTTATTTCAATGGGGAAAATCTTCAATATATGTTTCGACTCCTTCCACTTTGACCTACTACTTCTACTTTTACTTCTACTTCCACTACTAATACTTCTATTTTTTCAAATAATTCTACTACTACTTTTAATTTTACTTCTTCTACTTTAACTACTTATTCAACTACTACTTCTACTACTTGTTACTACTACTACTACTAATGTTACTGGTCTATTGTTTACTTCAAATAATACTACTACTACTTTAATTTTACAACTATTTACTTCTACTTCTTCTTCTACTTTAACTACTTATTCCACTAATACTTCCACTACTACTTCTACTATCTTTGCTACTACTACTATTACTTTTTCTAATAATTCTACTACTACTGTTACGGTTCTACTGCTTCTACTTCATTTACTACTTCCACAGCACAGCATGGTCAGCATTCACACTGCATTTTCTTCCGGAAATGCACTCTTTCTAGTTGACTGACGTCATTTGTATTTCTGAACATTTTTCATGTGATCATTTATAAAGACGTTTCAGAAACACAAATGAATTTAATGTCAAATACAAACTCGGGGTCTTAAATGATGTCATTTGTACGAAGTTACTTCGCATTTTAGCCGAAACATAACCCTTTAAAAAAAACACTTTTCCGTTTTATAATATTAAATAATTAAAGTAGTATTTGTTCAGGCTTTTCCTTGATTTTCTGGAACTCCTGTTGTGTTCTCAGTTTTATGTTTATCTTTAAAGTATATATTTTATTGAATATTGTTCTGATTGTTTAAGCGCTTTGTGACCCTGGTCTGGAAAAGCACTATATAAATATAAATTACTTACTTAGCCAAGAGTGAAATGAACAAATATTTAGTATCATTTTTAAATACACAATGTTATTTTGAAGAGGGAACATCTAAAAATAAACGTTCCATTGACTCATTCATGATAAACTGTCTCTGTGGACAATGGTTTGATCCAATGGTACTGGATGTTTGTGTAGATACTGGATGTTTGTGTAGATACTGGATGTTTGTGTAGATACTGGATGTTTGTGTAGATACTGGATGTTTGTGTAGATACCGGATGTTTGTGTAGATGCTGGATGTTTGTGTAGATACTGGATGTTTGTTAGAACTGGATGTTTGTGTAGACTGTCTGTTTGTGTAGAACTGTCTGTTTGTGTAGATGCTGGATATTTGTGTAGAACTGGTTTGTGTAGATACTGTTTTGTGTAGATGGTTGTTAGAATGGATTTGTGTAGACATGGATGTTTGTATCCAGCACTGACATTATGATGCTCATATTGACGTGGATGTATCTGCTTCCTGGATTTCCTTCTTCCTGCAAATAATCGTTCCATTGACTCATTCATGATAAACTGTCTCTGTGGACAATGGTTTGATCCAATGGTTTGATCCAATGGTTTGATCCAATGGTTTGGATCCAATGGTTCGATCCAATGGTTCGGATCCAATGGTTCTGATCCAATGGTTCGATCCAATGGTTTGGATCCAATGGTTTGGATCCAATGGTTTGGATCCAATGGTTTGGATCCAATGGTCCGATCCAATGGTCCGATCCAATGGTCCGATCCAATGGTTCGGATCCAATGGTCCGATCCAATGGTTCGGATCCAATGGTTCCGATCCAATGGTTCCGATCCAATGGTCCGATCCAATGGTTCGGATCCAATGGTTCGGATCCAATGGTTCGGATCCAATGGTTTCGATCCAATGGTTCGATCCAATGGTTTGGATCCAATGGTTCGATCCAATGGTTTGGATCCAATGGTTTGGATCCAATGGTTCGATCCAATGTTTTGATCCAATGGTTTGATCCAATGGTTCGGATCCAATGGTTCGGATCCAATGGTCCGATCCAATGGTTCCGATCCAATGGTTCCGATCCAATGGTTCCGATCCAATGGTCCGATCCAATGGTTCCGATCCAATGGTTCGATCCAATGGTTCGATCCAATGGTTCGATCCAATGGTTCGATCCAATGGTTTGATCCAATCTCACCACAATGAGCTGCAAATACAACATACATGTGTTTATCTGAAGATATTTATCGATGGAAATGAATAAAATACACTTTATTTGCGACAAGTGTACAGTTTGATTCCAGGATCCAAACACTGACCAGAGAAAACAGCTAAAAACAAACATAATAAAGACTAACGTTCATCTCCAGCAGGGCCAGCAGGGGCAGAAATGTTGAAAAGGGTTTTTCCGTTTGTATTTGACGGCCTTCTTCACGTGAGCGTCGGACCTCTGGACGTGTTCTCGAGCGTCACAGACGTGAGCCTGGATGCTGTCCACCACGCTGCCCTGCTCCTCCACCAGCGCCGCCATCTGCAGGAACAGGTCCTGCATCTCCTTTAGCCGGGCCTCCACCAGCACCAGCTCCCGGTGTCGACCCTGGATCTCCTTCAGGGCCCAGCGAGAGGAGCGTCCGCCCTGCAGGCTCTGGAACATCTCGCCCCAGCCCTCGCCGCCTCGCTCCACCATCCGGTCCAGCGCGTCGCCGCTGATGCTGGCGTCCAGGATGGAGGCCTGCCTCTGGATGCGCTCGCGACAGGTCATCTTCTGCATCTCCTCGGCCAGGTGGTAGTCCATCATAGCGGCGTGGAAAGCGCGTGCGAGGGCCTCATGCTGCGCTCGAGCGACGCGGCTGACGGCGGCGTCGGACCCTTCGCTCGCCTCCAGGCGGCGTCCCTCGGCGCCCAGGGCCCGCAGACGAGCGTGCACGGCTCTGCCGAGCGCCTGGACGCTCCTGGCCGTGGCGTCCGAGTCCTTCTTCAGCAGCGACAGGCGGCGCACCGACGCGCCGAAGCGCTCGTTCTGGAGCTTCAGCTGCTCAACCTTCAGGGTGAGCTGGTGGACGTCCCTGCGGATGGACTGGGCTTCTTGGAGGACGAGGCTCAGAGCGGACGAGTCCTCGGACGCGACGGCCTCGTGACCCTCATCATCTTCATCTTCAGGTGACAGGCCTTCACGGATCACCTGGAGCTTGTCCAGGACGTCACGCATCCCTACTGAACGACACAAACATCTCAGACGTTCAGCTTCATTTCTACGAGTCAACGAGGAAGACGACGTGATCTTCAGAACAACGACATGAACGTCTCTGTGTAGACCAAACAACCCTCCTTTTAAAAAACAGAAGTTAGTATCATCAGGATAGTGTACGTATTTAACTAGTAACTAATCCTCTAAATATATGTCTCAAACATACTTCTCTTAGTATACTAGAAGTTAGTATCATCAGGATAGTGTACGTACTAACTAGTAACTAATCCTCCACAGATAGTATGTCTCAAACATACTTCTCTTAGTATACTAGAAGTTAGTATCATCAGGATAGTGTACGTACTAACTAGTAACTAATCCTCCACAGATAGTATGTCTCAAATCACATACTTCTCTTAGTATACTAGAAGTTAGTATCATCAGGATAGTGTACGTACTAACTAGTAACTAATCCTCCACAGATAGTATGTCTCAAATCACATACTTCTCTTAGTATACTAGAAGTTAGTATCATCAGGATAGTGTACGTACTAACTAGTAACTAATCCTCCACAGATAGTATGTCTCAAATCACATACTTCTCTTAGTATACTAGAAGTTAGTATGCATCAGGATAGTGTACATACTAACTAGTAACTAATCCTCCACAGATAGTATGTCTCAAACATACTTCTTAATATACTAGAAGTTAGTATGCATCAGGATAGTGTACATACTAACAAGTAACTAATCCTCAGTTTGTCTCAAATCACATACTTCTCTTAGTATACTAGAAGTTAGTATCATCAGGATAGTGTACGTACTAACTAGTAACTAATCCTCCACAGATAGTATGTCTCAAATCACATACTTCTCTTAGTATACTAGAAGTTAGTATCATCAGGATAGTGTACGTACTAACTAGTAACTAATCCTCCACAGATAGTATGTCTCAAATCACATACTTCTCTTAGTATACTAGAAGTTAGTATCATCAGGATAGTGTACGTACTAACTAGTAACTAATCCTCCACAGATAGTATGTCTCAAATCACATACTTCTCTTAGTATACTAGAAGTTAGTATCATCAGGATAGTGTACGTACTAACTAGTAACTAATCCTCCACAGATAGTATGTCTCAAATCACATACTTCTCTTAGTATACTAGAAGTTAGTATCATCAGGCGCACGAAAAACGCGAAAGCGTTTCTCACGATAAATGCG
>JACEEU010000693.1:260000-265738 GCA_016630915.1 Callionymus lyra | reverse complement strand
TAAACATCAACTAGTATCAACTCTGGTGTCATTAAACATCAACTCGTATCAACTCTGGTGTCATTAAACATCAACTCGTATCAACTCTGGTGTCATTTAACATCAACTAGTATCGACTCTGGTGTCATTAAACATCAACTAGTATCAAATCTGGTGTCGTTAAACATCAACTAGTATCAACTCTGATGTCATTAAACATCAACTAGTATCAACTCTGGTGTCATTAAACATCAACTAGTATCAACTCTGGTGTCATTAAACATCAACTAGTATCAACTCTGGTGTCATTAAACATCAACTAGTATCAACTCTGGTGTCATTAAACATCAACTGGTATCAACTCTGATGTCATTAAACATCAACTAGTATCAACTCTGGTGTCATTAAACATCAACTAGTATCAACTCTGGTGTCATTAAACATCAACTAGTATCAACTCTGGTGTCATGTAGTGAATGTTCTTCAAGACGCAGTAACTTCTCATCATGACCATGTTTTAATTATTACTTTATAAAGTTGCTCTGAAATCTGGACGAACGAGAGGTTACGAGAGTCCATGATGACGTAATAATGGCTTCACTCCTCCTCCAGCTGTAATCACACTTTGTTTATACAACGAGTCCCTTGGAGGTGGAGACTTCCGAGATTGATGACACACGGTGACAAACCTTCATGCTTGACCAATCACAGCAGAGTGGGTGTGGTTATGGTCAACAAGATTTCATCTCCAGAAAGTGTCTTCAGTGGGCGGAGCTTAAGATAATTTTCTAATGTCAATATTTCAATGAAGAGTGTTTTGTACAAACACACACTGATGATTCAATAGACTCACACATCACAACACAAACACACACTGATGATACAATAGAGTCACACATCACAACACACACACACACCGATGATACAATAGAGTCACACATCACAACAACACACACACTGATGATACAGTAGAGTCACACATCACAACAACACACACTGATGATACAATAGAGTCACACATCACAACAACACACACACACACACTGATGATACAATAAAGTCACATATCACAACAACACACACACTGATGATACAATAAAGTCACATATCACAACAACACACACACTGATGATACAATAGAGTCACACATCACAACAACACACACAGACGATACAATAGAGTCACACATCACAACAACACACACTGATGATACAATAGAGTCACACATCACAACAACACACACAGACGATACAATAGAGTCACACATCACAACAACACACACTGATGATACAATAGAGTCACACATCACAACAACACACACTGATGATACAATAGAGTCACACATCACAACAACACACGCTGATGATACAATAGAGTCACACATCACAACAACACACACACACACACACACTGATGATACAATAGAGTCACACATCACAACAACACACACAGACGATACAATAGAGTCACACATCACAACAACACACACAGACGATACAATAGAGTCACACATCACAACAACACACACTGATGATACAATAGAGTCACACATCACAACAACACACACACTGATGATACAGTAGAGTCACACATCACAACAACACACACACACACACACACACACACTGATGATACAATAGAGTCACACATCACAACAACACACACACTGATGATACAATAGAGTCACATATCACAACAACACACACACTGATGATACAATAGAGTCACACATCACAACAACACACACACTGATGATACAATAGAGTCACACATCACAACAACACACACACACTGATGATACAATAGAGTCACACATCACAACAACACACAGACGATACAATAGAGTCACACATCACAACAACACACACTGATGATACAATAGAGTCACACATCACAACAACACACACACACTGATGATACAATAGAGTCACACATCACAACAACACACACACACTGATGATACAATAGAGTCACACATCACAACAACACACACACACACTGATGATACAATAGAGTCACACATCACAACAACAACAGACAAACATACACACTTCAACTTTGACACAGTAAAAACAGTTTGTATTTTAAACAAAATCTAACCACAGTACTAACTAACCACTCATGACTTAACACAAAACGACATACAACACATGACAAGAACCATCACACTAACAACACAGTCATGTAAACTAAATGTTATTTCATTTCTTTCAGCTGGAGAATGTAAATCATCAGAGAACTTACAAGAAAAGGGATGAAAACGTCACTTAAACAGGATTAACTATCATTTGATTTGCATCATAACAACTGATGTTGATCCTTCAGGCAGGAAACGAGTTATAAAAGTGAAGTCCAGGAACTCAATGAAAAACATTAGCAGGTGTTTAATTCTGTTTAATACTATCGTCTGGGTTACTGTGAGCTGGAAAAACATCAACATATCCATCTCTATATCTATTTTTATCACATGTGGAGTAAATCAAAACACTTCTTTGAGTGAGAAATATTTGATTTAATGAATCAGTTCATGTTTTTCTAAAGCGTCCACAGCAGAGAAACGGTTCCTCTCGTGTGACTGAATATCTTTGTTCCCTGAGAATCCAGACTCTCTGTAAATAGATGACACTCTGAGAAACACGTTATATCTTCTGACAGCAGCAGTTCAAACGAGATCCTACAATCAGACGTTAGAAAAGTCTTCGTATTGAAGTAGTCTTGAAGATTCGTTGGATCCTTGAGTTAGTGAGAGACAAAGTCCGGTCCAATATAGTCTGGCAAAAAGATTTATTAAAGATGTTACACAAGGCGAGTGTGAAAACATGCGCATATATTCTTACAAGGTCGTTGTCTACTGTTGCACACAAGTCTTTATAAGGTAACATTCAGTTGGTGTTATGTCTGACTCCTGGGGTGGTGATGGATGGAAAACTACTGACAATTGACTTGTCACATTAGAGTGGAAAGTTACAGACAGAAGTTATTGACACGTTTCCTGAGTGTTCGGGCTTGACTTTTATTGAATAGAACACTCAGCACGTGTCACCCGAACAAATACAGGTGATAAGGTTATGCAAACAGATTGACAGAAATATAATGAGGCTTCAGTATGAACCTTCGATGAAAGTCATTTATTTTTTTACTTAAGCTTTACTGGTGACTTACTATTGAGAAGCAGAGCTTCAGATACTTGGTCGGGAGAGTTTGTGATGAAAATCTGTTGACATGACCTTGAAGATGAGTTAATGGACTACAGTATCGTGTGATGTTAGGTTCAAGGACCGCCTGCTACAAGTTGAATTCTGTATTTATCTTCTAATTTAAGAACATTTAAATAAAATTCAATCACCATTGAAGATGACCTTGAACCTCGTGCTGTGGTGATGATGATGATGACGTTTCCTGCAGATTCAATGAGATCCACAGACGACACGGTTTCAAGAGGTGCAGAAAAACAAGTTTTCCACAACACCTCGGACCAATTTTTCACAAGAGAAGAGAGACGTCGTACACGGGGCCGGCGACCCAACGAGCCAATCAGCTGCGAGGATACAGAACTCTCAGTGGTCGGCACATCTCGAAATTTGAAGACCTACACACCCAGAAAACAATCTCCCCCCCCTAGTGGAGAGAGCGAGGGATGACTGTAGGTAAATCTTAATGTGGTGTCATTAAACATCAACTCGTATCAACTCTGGTGTCATTAAACATCAACTAGTATCAACTCTGGTGTCATTAAACATCAACTAGTATCAACTCTGGTGTCATTAAACATCAACTAGTATCAACTCTGGTGTCATTAAACATCAACTAGTATCAACTCTGGTGTCATTAAACATCAACTAGTATCAACTCTGGTGTCATTAAACATCAACTAGTATCAACTCTGGTGTCATTAAACATCAACTAGTATCAACTCTGGTGTCATTAAACATCAACTCGTATCAACTCTGGTGTCATTAAACATCAACTCGTATCAACTCTGGTGTCATTAAACATCAACTCGTATCAACTCTGGTGTCATTAAACATCAACTAGTATCAACTCTGGTGTCATTAAACATCAACTAGTATCAACTCTGGTGTCATTAAACATCAACTAGTATCAACTCTGGTGTCATTAAACATCAACTAGTATCAACTCTGGTGTCATTAAACATCAACTAGTATCAACTCTGGTGTCATTAAACATCAACTAGTATCAACTCTGGTGTCATTAAACATCAACTCGTATCAACTCTGGTGTCATTAAACATCAACTCGTATCAACTCTGGTGTCATTAAACATCAACTAGTATCAACTCTGGTGTCATTAAACATCAACTAGTATCAACTCTGGTGTCATTAAACATCAACTAGTATCAACTCTGGTGTCATTAAACATCAACTAGTATCGACTCTGGTGTCATTAAACATCAACTAGTATCAACTCTGGTGTCATTAAACATCAACTAGTATCAACTCTGGTGTCATTAAACATCAACTAGTATCAACTCTGGTGTCATTAAACATCAACTAGTATCAACTCTGGTGTCATTAAACATCAACTAGTATCAACTCTGGTGTCATTAAACATCAACTAGTATCAACTATGGTGTGATTAAACATTAACTAGTATCAACTCTGGTGTCATTAAACATCAACTAGTATCAACTATGGTGTCATTAAACATCAACTAGTGTCGACTCTGGTGTCATTAAACATCAACTAGTATCAACTCTAGTGTCATTAAACATCAACTAGATCAACTCTGGTGTCATTAAACATCAACTAGTATCAACTCTGGTGTCATTAAACATCAACTCTGGTGTCATTAAACATCAACTAGTATCAACTCTGGTGTCATTAAACATCAACTCTGATGTCATTAAACATCAACTAGTATCAACTCTGGTGTCATTACACATCAACTAGTATCAACTCTGGTGTCATTAAACATCAACTCTGGTGTCATTAAACATCAACTAGTATCAACTCTGGTGTCATTAAACATCAACTAGTATCAACTCTGGTGTCATTAAACATCAACTAGTATCAACTCTGGTGTCATTAAACATCAACTAGTATCAACTCTGGTGTCATTAAACATCAACTCTGGTGTCATTAAACATCAACTAGTATCAACTCTGGTGTCATTAAACAGCAAGGCTTAGCTTCAATGATGCAAAAAATATCTCACAATGGAACCATTTTTGTTGGTCTTCTTGTCCCACTAGGTAGGAGTCCAAACGAGGAGAACCAGGACCTGTGGAGTGACCATGTCTAGCAGCTGGTCTGGGAATACCTGGACGATGAAAGTCTGGACCTCCCTGCAAACGCTGCTGCCCCCTCGACTCTGGTTCTTTTTTCACAGTCTTTCAAAGCAGCGTTGAGAAGCTCAGTGAGCTGGTGAAGCCTGTGGATGAAGAGGTGGGAGGAGGTGAAGCTCCGGCTCAAGCATGACTCAGCAGTTTGTCTCTGAGGTTCACAGCCTCGCGTCACGTCATGTTTGAATCATGGATTGTAAACTAAAGCTCAGGCGTCACATTTGGTTTCAACGTGTAACACGTGGTTTAGAGAGTAATTGATGCTTCTCTGTAAAACATGCTGGACGCCTGTGGTGCGTTCATGGTCATCACGTACAAACGGACGCATTTCAATATCACCGTAATAGTGGCTTCGTCTGAGACGAGAGACAAGACTCCTGCGACTGCCGAGCGACGACTGCACAGGTGACGCTAACAAGGTGAGACGCGGCGAGTCAACGAAGGGTCGTGAAGTCAG
>JACEEU010000693.1:167500-255000 GCA_016630915.1 Callionymus lyra | reverse complement strand
TTGTCATGTATAGTGTGTGTTGTCATGTATAGTGTGTGTTGTCATGTATCATGTGTGTTGTCATATATCGTGTGTGTTGTCATGTATAGTGTGTGTTGTCATGTAAAGTGTGTGTTGTCATGTATAGTGTGTGTTGTCATGTATAGTGTGTGTTGTCATGTATAGTGTGTGTTGTTTTCTTTCCAAAGTCTCTTCTTCAATGATCGGAACGATTGAGTGACGGAGAAAAAAGAAAAACAAAACAAAACAAACTTTCTAATGTTAAACTAATCCTGCAGGACATTCACAATATATACACATCAGGACCCTGGCTCCTGCAAGGGTTTGAATGTCTGTTTTAAAAGCCAAAACATGTGTCAAGAGGTTTTTTACCATGATTGTATGTGAAATATACAACTTCTGAACAAAATGTAGTATAAAGGTTATCCTTCGTTACCTGAAAATATAGAAGTCTGTTTAAATATTGTACGTTGGATTTAATCTTGCTATATACAATGTGTGTGTATATACATATATATTAGCACCGCGCGCTAATGGCTACGTAAACAAGTCACCTGTCAGTCACCAGACATTCTATCTGGTGACGGACAGGTGTCTGGATCTGCTTAGACTCGCAGGCCTGCGTTAACCCTCAACTCCCTGTAGGTTTGGTGTTGTTTACGTAGCCATTAGCGCGCAGTGTGGCAGCTGCTCCAGACGTGCCGCACCTCCGGCAGACCTCGCTCTCCTCCGCCACGTGTCGTTCAAAGAGATCGAGGTTGAGTCGGAGGATTAATGGAGTTTGAGTCGATCATACTTGATAACCGGGGTTATGCGTGATAACCCGGGGGAAAACTCTTTTGCTTTCTAGAAGTTTTGACTTCGGAGGAAAGACTTTGAGAATCGAATCGTTCCAGTGAAGCTTCGGATTCAGACTCAGTTACTTTACGACCACATGTGTCTCTCAACGTCCTGAACAGAAACTGATGCTAAACTGAAGCTAAACTGATGCTAAACTAAAGCTAAACTGATTCTAAACTGATACTAAGCTGAAGCTAAACTGAAGCTAAACTGATGCTAAACCGAAGCTTAACTGATGCTAAACCGAAGCTAAACTGAAGCTAAGCTGAAGCTAAACTGAAGCTAAACTGATACTAAATTGATGCTATACTGATGCTAAACTGAAGCTAAACTGAAGCTAAACTGATGCTAAACTGAAGCTAAATTGATTCTAAACTGATACTAAACTGAAGCTAAACTGAAGCTAAACTGATGCTAAACCGAAGCTTAACTGATGCTAAACCGAAGCTAAACTGAAGCTAAACCGAAGCTAAACTGAAGCTAAACTGATGCTAAACCGAAGCTAAACTGATGCTAAACCGAAGCTAAACTGAAGCTAAGCTGAAGCTAAACTGAAGCTAAACTGATACTAAATTGATGCTATACTGATGCTAAACTGAAGCTAAACTGAAGCTAAACGGATGCTAAACTGAAGCTAAATTGATTCTAAACTGATACTAAACTGAAGCTAAACTGAAGCTAAACTGATGCTAAACCGAAGCTTAACTGATGCTAAACCGAAGCTAAGCTGAAGCTAAACCGAAGCTAAACTGAAGCTAAACTGATGCTAAACCGAAGCTTAACTGATGCTAAACCGAAGCTAAACTGAAGCTAAGCTGAAGCTAAACTGAAGCTAAACTGATACTAAATTGATGCTATACTGATGCTAAACTGAAGCTAAACTGAAGCTAAACTGATGCTAAACTGAAGCTAAATTGATTCTAAACTGATACTAAACTGAAGCTAAACTGAAGCTAAACTGATGCTAAACCGAAGCTTAACTGATGCTAAACCGAAGCTAAACTGAAGCTAAACCGAAGCTAAACTGAAGCTACGTCACTGACGTAATAACTTGTTTCTATTGGAGTAAAGTGTCGATGATAGTGTTTCAATGACTGGTTACAATCAGTGTTACAAAGTAGTAGAAGAAGAAGTTGATTCAGTCATTTGAGACAGAACTACACACTTTACATTTAAACAAGTAAGTGCACTGCTTTACAGTGTACTG
Organism: Callionymus lyra; assembly: GCA_016630915.1. Classification (NCBI taxonomy): domain Eukaryota; kingdom Metazoa; phylum Chordata; class Actinopteri; order Syngnathiformes; family Callionymidae; genus Callionymus; species Callionymus lyra. Next base: position 252,953 of record JACEEU010000693.1, on the reverse strand, counting down.
TAAATCAGTGCACTTAGAGAAGTGTGTGATTTGAGACACAGCATGAGCTTCAGCTCAACTATTTACTTCATGCTCTGTTCAGAACCAGCCAACAAAGCCAAGATAACATGATGTTCATCCATCTGTTTATCCATCCATCTGTTCATCCATCTGTTCATCCATCTGTTCATCCATCCATCTGTTCATCCATCTGTTTATCCATCTGTTCATCCATCTGTTCATCCATCTGTTCATCCATTCATCCATCTGTTCATCCATCTGTTTATCCATCTGTTCATCCATCTGTTTATCCATCTGTTCATCCATCTGTTTATCCATCTGTCCATCCATCTGTTCATCCATCTGTTTATCCATCTGTTTATCCATCTGTTCATCCATCTGTTTATCCATCTGTTCATCCATCTGTTCATCCATCTGTTCATCCATCTGTTCATCCATCTGTTCATCCATCTGTTTATCCATCTGTTTATCCACCGATCTGTTCATCCATCCATCTGTTTATCCATCTGTTCATCCATCTGTTTATCCATCTGTTCATCCATCTGTTCATCCATCTGTTCATCCATCTGTTTATCCATCTGTTCATCCATCTGTTTATCCATCTATTTATCCACCGATCTGTTCATCCATCCATCTGTTCATCCATCTGTTCATCCATCTGTTTATCCATCTGTTCATTCATCTGTTAAACCATCCATCTGTTCATCCATCTGTTCATCCATCTGTTCATCCATCCATCTGTTCATCCATCTTTTCATCCATCTGTTCATCCATCCATCTGTTCATCCATCTGTTCATCCATCTGTTCATCCATCTGTTCATCCATCCATCTGTTCAGCCATCCATCTGTTCATCCATCCATCTGTTCATCCATCCATCTGTTCATCCATCCATCTGTTCATCCATCCATCTGTTCATCCATCTGTTCATCCATCCATTTGTTCATCCATCTGTTCATCCATCTGTTCATCCATCTGTTCATCCATCTGTTCATCCATCTGTTCATCCATCCATCTGTTCATCCATCTGTTCATCCATCCACCTGTTCGTCCATCTGTTCATCCATCCATCTGTTCATCCATCTGTTTATCCATCCATCTGTTCGTCCATCTGTTCATCCATCCATCTGTTCATCCATCTGTTCATCCATCCATCTGTTCATCCATCTGTTCATCCATCCATCTGTTCGTCCATCTGTTCATCCATCCATCTGTTCATCCATCTGTTCATCCATCCATCTGTTCAGCCATCCATCTGTTCAGCCATCCATCTGTTCATCCATCTGTTCATCCATCTGTTCATCCATCTGTTCATCCATCCATCTGTTCATCCATCCATCTGTTCATCCATCTGTTCATCCATCGATCTGTTCATCCATCCATCTGTTCAGCCATCCATCTGTTCATCCATCTGTTCATCCATCCATCTGTTCAGCCATCCAACTGATCATCCATCCATCTGTTCATCCATCCATCTGTTCAGCCATCCAACTGTTCATCCATCCATCTGTTCATCCAACTGTTCATCCATCCATCTGTTCATCCATCTGTTCATCCATCCATCTGTTCAGCCATCCATCTGTTCATCCATCTGTTCAGCCATCCAACTGATCATCCATCCATCTGTTCATCCAACTGATCATCCATCCATCTGTTCATCCAACTGTTCATCCATCCATCTGTTCATCCATCTGTTCATCCATCCATCTGTTCATCCAACTGATCATCCATCCATCTGTTCATCCATCTGTTTATCCATCCATCTGTTCATCCAACTGTTCATCGATCCATCTGTTCATCCATCTGTTCATCCATCCATCTGTTCATCCAACTGATCATCCATCCATCTGTTCATCCAACTGATCATCCATCCATCTGTTCATCCAACTGTTCATCGATCCATCTGTTCATCCATCTGTTCATCCATCCATCTGTTCATCCAACTGATCATCCATCCATCTGTTCATCCAACTGTTCATCCATCCATCTGTTCATCCAACTGATCATCCATCCATCTGTTCATCCAACTGATCATCCATCCATCTGTTCATCCATCTGTTCAGCCATCCATCTGTTCATCCATCCATCTGTTCATCCATCCAACTGTTCATCCAACTGTTCATCCATCCATCTGTTCATCCATCCATCTGTTCATGTTGCAACATAAGTAAAAACAATGAAAATGAAATTAAAGAAAGAAAATGTATAATGTATTTTTTTATTATGAATATACTTTTTTCTTTCTGAATCAGAACAGATTTCACTCACGGGTTTGTTTCCTGTCGTCTTCTCTGAGAACGACCTCCAGCTCACCCTCGAACTCATCATGCAAGAGTAGAAAAAAACAAACAAATCTTCTGGTTAAATCTTATTAAAAAATATGCAAAGTCCAGACATTCCACTGCAGCTGGAACAGTTTTCTGGAGAAGTTTTCCTTTTGTTGATGCTGTTGTTTCCTGGTGTGCGGCCACGAGTGATAATCGTCGTGGCAGCGCAGATGAGGAAACTTGGAAGTTTGAGGTCAGTGTTTACTTTGGGTTTAGCAGTGATACGACAAGATAATGGAGTGATTTTGCAAAAACAACAATCAACTACATATTTTGTTGAAGCTTGTTTTCCTGCCTTTAAGTGATTTCACCGACTGTCCTCGACTGTGATCGACACAAAATCTGCATCTTTGTCCTCAGCTATGGATGGAGAGAGAATAAAAGAAGTTAGTAATATTTATAGAGCGCCTTTCTAGACCAGGGTCACAAACAGTTAAACAATCAAACAATACTCAATAAAATATATACCGTATTTTCCGGACTATAAGTGGCAGTTTTTTTCATAGTTTTGTCCGGGGGTGCGACTTATACTCTGGAGCGACTTATGTGTGAAATTATTAACACATTATTATATCATTTCACATGTTATTCTCACACTAAACCACAAGAGGGCGCTCTAGGCCTGTGTTGATCATTTCCACGTAGAAGAGGAAGCATCTTCTACCTCCGGAGTTAGTTAGTTGTTTAAAAGTGACACGAAGATGAAGAGTTATTTGGAGTTACACGGATGGTTTGGTAAACTAGTTAGTTATTGATGCTATAGTTCTCTGAATATCTCTTCATATGTTATGTTAACATACCAGGTTCTCACTTCATGTAACGTAACATTATTCTGTTGTTGCCTCTAGTTTTATTTTAACTTGTCTTTCAAGATCACATGTTCTTGGTGTTGGATTTTATCAAATAAATTTCCCCCAAAAATGCGACTTATACTCCAGTGCGACTTATTTATGTTTTTACTTCTTTATTATGTATTTTATGGCTGCAGCGACTTGTTCTCCGGAGACACCTATAGTCCGGAAAATACGGTACTTGTAAGATCAAGATAATACTGAGACAAACACAAGAGTCTCAGAGAATCAAGGAGTCAGTAGATCATCAAACACAGATGTTTCTTGAAGGAGTCAGTAGATCATCAAACACAGATGTTTCTTGAAGGAGTCAGTAGATCATCAAACACAGATGTTTCTTGAAGGAGTCAGTAGATCATCAAACACAGATGTTTCTTGAAGGAGTCAGTAGATCATCAAACACAGATGTTTCTTGAAGGAGTCAGTAGATCATCAAACACAGAGATGTTTCTTAAAGGAGTCAGTAGATCATCAAACACAGATGTTTCTTGAAGGAGTCAGTAGATCATCAAACACAGAGATGTTTCTTGAAGGAGTCAGTAGATCATCAAACACAGATGTTTCTTGAAGGAGTCAGTAGATCATCAAACACAGATGTTTCTTGAAGGAGTCAGTAGATCATCAAACACAGATGTTTCTTGAAGGAGTCAGTAGATCATTAAACACAGATGTTTCTTGAAGGAGTCAGTAGATCATCAAACACAGATGTTTCTTAAAGGAGTCAGTAGATCATCAAACACAGATGTTTCTTGAAGGAGTCAGTAGATCATCAAACACAAATGTTTCTTGAAGGAGTCAGTAGATCATCAAACACAGAGATGTTTCTTGAAGGAGTCAGTAGATCATCAAACACAGATGTTTCTTGAAGGAGTCAGTAGATCATCAAACACAGATGTTTCTTGAAGGAGTCAGTAGATCATCAAACACAGATGTTTCTTAAAGGAGTCAGTAGATCATCAAACACGGATGTTTCTTGAAGGAGTCAGTAGATCATCAAACACAGATGTTTCTTGAAGGAGTCAGTAGATCATCAAACACAGATGTTTCTTGAAGGAGTCAGTAGATCATCAAACACAGATGTTTCTTGAAGGAGTCAGTAGATCATCAAACACAGATGTTTCTTGAAGGAGTCAGTAGATCATCAAACACAGATGTTTCTTGAAGGAGTCAGTAGATCATCAAACACAGAGATGTTTCTTGAAGGAGTCAGTAGATCATCAAACACAGATGTTTCTTGAAGGAGTCAGTAGATCATCAAACACAGATGTTTCTTGAAGGAGTCAGTAGATCATCAAACACAGATGTTTCTTGAAGGAGTCAGTAGATCATCAAACACAGATGTTTCTTGAAGGAGTCAGTAGATCATCAAACACAGATGTTTCTTGAAGGAGTCAGTAGATCATCAAACACAGATGTTTCTTGAAGGAGTCAGTAGATCATCAAACACAGATGTTTCTTGAAGGAGTCAGTAGATCATCAAACACAGATGTTTCTTGAAGGAGTCAGTAGATCATCAAACACAGATGTTTCTTGAAGGAGTCAGTAGATCATCAAACACAGATGTTTCTTGAAGGAGTCAGTAGATCATCAAACACAGATGTTTCTTGAAGGAGTCAGTAGATCATCAAACACAGATGTTTCTTGAAGGAGTCAGTAGATCATCAAACACAGATGTTTCTTGAAGGAGTCAGTAGATCATCAAACACAGATGTTTCTTGAAGGAGTCAGTAGATCATCAAACACAGATGTTTCTTGAAGGAGTCAGTAGATCATCAAACACAGATGTTTCTTGAAGGAGTCAGTAGATCATCAAACACAGATGTTTCTTGAAGGAGTCAGTAGATCATCAAACACAGATGTTTCTTGAAGGAGTCAGTAGATCATCAAACACAGATGTTTCTTGAAGGAGTCAGTAGATCATCAAACACAGATGTTTCTTGAAGGAGTCAGTAGATCATCAAACACAGATGTTTCTTGAAGGAGTCAGTAGATCATCAAACACAGATGTTTCTTGAAGGAGTCAGTAGATCATCAAACACAGATTTGTACAGACTGTTTGTATTTAAGTGTGTCATGCTCTGAGCTTTCGAATAAAAAGGCAAGCACGGTCCATTTTTGCTAAATTCACTCTGTCCTGCACCTGGTAAATAATGTGGTGTTTGTCAAGAGTCCAATAAGAAACGGTGACGCTCATCTGCTTCCATCAGTAACCGTCACAGATCACCAGCCTCGATACCCTCGACCCAGGAAAGAACATCCCTGACCTTCAGACGCTCCCTCAGTCATTCCCTGCTTCACAGGCTTTTCAAATTAAGGTGAAACCTCCATTTGGCTTCAGCATCAAGGTCTCCGGGACGGAGATAAAATAAGTATATTTTTTCATAACAACAAATCCATTCTGTGACCAGACCAGCTCTGGATGAACCTCCTCAAGAGCAATAAAATGTTTATCTTTATGTCTCGACTAATGGCCTCAGAGCGACGAGCACTTCCTGTTTGTGTTTCCTGAAGAGGAACTGTGGTCAAGAGAGACTATCAAGTGAACTGATCGTCGACCAGATGAACAGACGCCAAGATTTCCATTGAAAGGTTGGTTTAGTTTCAGTCAAACCGTCAAATATTGCACCAAAAACCATATAAATATTATAACATAAATCAAGAGTAACATATGTATATATTATATTAAAACCTGTCATGGGAGAAGTAACATAGTTATAGCCACAAATACAACGGTACCAAACTTAAAATATATCTATCTATCAGATGAATATTAACCATTAACCACAAATGAATAACATTGATAAATAAATAAACTTTATTGATCCCTCTAGAGATCTCCTTCGGGAAATTCTTTAATAAGTAACTTATTAATAGTTTAAATGTGTCCCCCATTCTAAGATGGTACTATATATATATATATATATAGTCATGATTCAAAACTACAATTCCAAATGTTCTATGTACAAATTTACTGTATGAAACCCTTTTTTAAACTGCAATAGAAATCATTTCAACTCTGTTATAACAATTTTTGATCTTTTTAAACTGTAAGTAAGTAATATTTATTTATTAATTAATGACTGTAATGAACTGTAATCAATTGACTTCATCTCCATGTAACGTATGTTTGTGAACAAGTGGTTTGTCATGTTAACATATGATAATAAGATAATAATATAACCATAGGATAATATGTTCGTATGTGTTTATGTTATTATTATAATATCACATCTTTGGCCTTGTTTTACCTCATAATCTTGACCAGTGATACTTTAGATTCTAACACACACTCATCAAGTGTGTGATTGTGACCATGTCTTACCACACATTAGTGTGTAGTCGTTGGGTCGACGTCACACACTGTGTCGCTGCACGAATCTCTTCAGTAACTGATCCAACGTAGTTTAATCCCATGTAGAGACGACACTATTACAATATTCTCTACACAAAAATGTACATTCTGGAGTACTTTTTTAACTGAAGCCACGACTAACAGTACAAATTCAGGGTTTAAATACATTTAAAAAGCCAGCTGAAAGCAGTTTAAACTTCATTTTGTAAATACATATTTGTATGAAAGTATCTTTGTTGAATTCAAGCACTAAATACAAGACAAACATGTTTTTCTCCTGAGAATTCAAGTATTTAATAAGAGGAACAAATGTGTGTTATTGATACTTGGTTCTTATAAGTGTGGTCAGTTGCAATGCATTGTGGGACTTTAAATCAAGAGGTCTGTGAACCAAGAGTTACTAATGTGTATGTTGATGTAGAAGTTAGTAGTTTGGATCTATTGTTGGAACTGTTAGTAAGTAATTATTTGTAAAGATGTTGCTAGACCAGGGTCACAAAGCACTTAAACAATCAAAAACAATACACAGTTAAAATACATACAAATTTAAAAACTTTAAAAGATAAAGACAAGACTGATCAAGAATTCTTGAAGGAGTCAGTAGATCATCAAACACAGATGTTTCTTAAAGGAGTCAGTAGATCATCAAACACAGATGTTTCTTGAAGGAGTCAGTAGATCATCAAACACAGATGTTTCTTGAAGGAGTCAGTAGATCATCAAACACAGATGTTTCTTGAAGGAGTCAGTAGATCATCAAACACAGATGTTTCTTGAAGGAGTCAGTAGATCATCAAACACAGATGTTTCTTGAAGGAGTCAGTAGATCATCAAACACAGATGTTTCTTAAAGGAGTCAGTAGATCATCAAACACACAGATGTTTCTTGAAGGAGTCAGTAGATCATCAAACACACAGATGTTTCTTGAAGGAGTCAGTAGATCATCAAACACAGATGTTTCTTGAAGGAGTCAGTAGATCATCAAACACAGATGTTTCTTGAAGGAGTCAGTAGATCATCAAACACAGATGTTTCTTGAAGGAGTCAGTAGATCATCAAACACAGATGTTTCTTGAAGGAGTCAGTAGATCATCAAACACAGATGTTTCTTGAAGGAGTCAGTAGATCATCAAACACAGATGTTTCTTGAAGGAGTCAGTAGATCATCAAACACAGATGTTTCTTGAAGGAGTCAGTAGATCATCAAACACAGATGTTTCTTGAAGGAGTCAGTAGATCATCAAACACAGATGTTTCTTGAAGGAGTCAGTAGATCATCAAACACAGATGTTTCTTGAAGGAGTCAGTAGATCATCAAACACAGATGTTTCTTGAAGGAGTCAGTAGATCATCAAACACAGAGATGTTTCTTGAAGGAAAAAAGGGGGGGGGGGGGGGGGGGCAGGAACAAAACAAACACAGAGAGGTTTCCAAAGCTTAGGAGCAACAGTCTGGAAGGATTTCTCTCCTCTCCTCTGGTCCAGAAGTTCAGGAACCATCAGTAGATTCTGATCCACAGACCTCAGAGCCCGAGCTGGGGTGTAAGTCTGGATCAGATCACTGATGGAAGGTCTGACCATGAATAGATCTGAAAGTAAGAACCAGAAAATGATCCTGAAAGAAACTGGCAGCCAGTGAAGAGTTTGAAGGAGAAATGTGAGTTCTTCTACTAGAGCGGCTCAGAATTCTGGCTGCAGAGTTTTGTCATGAACTGCAGGCGAGACACATCCTTCTGGTTTAGACACAAAATAAACTGTTACAATAGTGTAAACGACACGAACACATGGATCATAAGATCCAGATCGTGTTGTGTACTGGCTCAGTTTTACATCCACATGGACTTCTTGGTTGTTTTGTTAATTTTTCAGGATCGTCAATAAAACACTATATTTTAAAATACTGTTTCTATTAGTGTGTTTTGAGTAAAAAAAAAGAATATCTAAAATTGTTAGATGGCAGAAACATTTCGAATGATGATTGTCGGTCATAGTTAAAGTTGATCATGACCTTTAACCCTGGTGCTTCTGTCAGACCCAGACGTTACAAGTGGCGTCAGGTGAGTGGATGGTGACAAGTCCTGACATCCGTCGCTCGTGTCGGGAGGAAAGCACTTCCAGCCGAGAGCCGCGATAGTGATTCCATCAAACTGATCCCTAACAAGCTGTCGGCTCGCATTTGACGGAGCATGTGTCAGCGGCTAAACTGGCAACTGTTTGGACGGAGCGTGTTTCCTGCCAACAGCAGGGTCTTCCTGTGACGGCGGCAAAGTCACCTTCGATCGGGGAAATAAGTGGCGAGTAATGTTTATGTCGGGGATTTTCTCCCGGACAATCGGAATGCGAACAGAAGCGTTAGAACAACAAACAGAGTCATAATCAAGATTCACCACAAGAGTGGAGGCGCTTCTCACGGCTCGTCCCAAACCACTGAACCGGACCCGTGCTTGCCTTTTTATTCGAAAGCTCAGAGCATGACACACTTAAATACAAACGGTTTGTTCATTTGTCAGCAAAAAACAGTTTTTTTCTGTATGAGTCAGTGGGCGCAGCTTAACAGTCATTGTGAGCCGATGCAAGCATGACTACATGTTTAAAAGCAACATCAATTCCTTAACAGTTTAGCATTAGCCTTTAGCCTTTGAAATGTTTATCGTTTTCCCCCCCCCCCCCCCCCCCCCCCCCCCCCCCCCGTTGTTTTTTTTCCCCCCCCAAAAAGGGGGGGGGGGTTTTTATTGAAAAAAAAAAAAAAAAAATTTCCCTTTTTTGCGGAAAAGGGTTTTTGAGGCTCTCGACGTGAGAGCGTCCTCGCGCCACTTTTCTCACTCCTATATTTTACCCTTTTAATACTCTAGTCTTTATTTTTTCATGATAATAAACTTTGGTATTTTGTGTGTAAATCCGATCACAGAAGACGCAACACAATATCAACCAATCAGAAGCAACGTGAGGCAGGTCTTGAACATCCATGTTTCATTGTCATAACATTTGAACACACTAGCGAGCCGTAACTGAATCAAACGTCGTTGACATCCTTTTCGATAAATCCCCCAAAAAGCCATTCAGAAGGAGGAAGTAAACTTCGGGCTTTCAAATTAAAAGCATTGAATCGTGATCCTTCATTATCACAGTCGTTCTCTTTACTGTTTAAAATGCATAAGTTTCTTAAACAAATTTGTTAATAGGATGTTTTAAAATGGCAAGTGTAAGACGCGATAAATCAATCCACAATCAATGACATCCATAGATGGTAGAGTGGTTGCCTGCAGTCCAAAAGGTTGCAGGTTCAATCCCAGCTCCAGACAAGCTTGTGTCTGTGTCCCTGAGCAAGACACTTTACCCTGATTGCTCCTGATGGTAGACTTGGCGCAGGTGTGCAGCCTACTCCCATCAGTATGTGTGAATGGCTGTCAAAAGCACTACCGAATTTCCCCTCGCGGGACTAATAAGGGATTCTAAAAAAAAATAATTAAGACTATCCTAGAAAATATGGTAACATTTGAACGTAGGATTCCAGTGAAGTTAATGGTTAAAACATCATCGTTTATGTCACGGTGCAGAACGGAGAAACCCAGGCGCAGAGGTAAATTGCAAAGACTTGATTTTATTCCGAGGGGGGAAGGCAAAATCGGAATCCAACAGACCAGAATTCGGCAACAAGAGGCAATAACAAGGGCAAGGCAAACTCGGCGTCAAGGGGCAGAAACAGGTCCAGTACAAAAACAGGCAGGAATGAGTCTTGGTAGGGAAAAGGGTACGAGACAAGGTACGAATACTTAGCGGGATACAGGAACTAGAAAAAGGTGACGACAAGACAAGGACGTAACAGAGAGTGGGGGCTTAAGAAGACAGGGGAGCAATCAGCAGCAGGTGGGGGCGGGACTAACAAGACACGGCTGGGCCAATCACTACTCAGACATGGGGGAAGTAAGACTAGCAAAGACACAGAAGGGAGCTGATTTCACAATAAAACCGGAAACACAAGGAGGAACATGTAGACTCATGACAGTTTAGTTATGTTTGTGTTATTATCAAAGATGACAGGTTTATGATGCTATAAATCTATTATTATCTCGAGTTAAAATCAACGACTGACATCTATTCTCGAGGATGTGAACTTATAGTCCACAAAACCATTTATTTAAAATTGAATCTTGAATTATAGAGGAATTAATATTGAAATCATCATATTTCTGTCATAAGACATGACAGGTTTATAACGGAGGCGAAGACGTTTGTCTTTTTAATCGAATACATCAACATCAAAATCTCACTCGTGTTCAAACTTGTTCAAGGAAGCAGATGAAATAATAACATGGAAAAAAGACGTTGTTTCGAAACAAAAACAACTTCATAACCGAACACATCAACGAAGACACAACAATCAGATAAAGATAAATGTATATATAGTGTTGGGCATGAGAAGAATATTCTTTTTTAATCTCTTCAATATTCTATAATTCCAGTAGAAAACCAGTTGAATTATTGTACTGAATAAAATTCTCGTTTCTTCAAGGCAGCAATTTTTTTCTCTGATGACGCAGAACTTTGTCATTCTTTTGATGACCTTCAAAATAAAGCTCAGCGTCACGAGTGACCTTCAAAATAAAGCTCAGAGTCACGAGTGACCAGCGTCACTTTAAGAAATTAAGATCCGTCTGAAAAATTGCAATTGTATAAATGGTTTTAATCCATTAACAAATGTATTTTGTTTTTATTATTCATTTACATTTTCACATAATTTTATAAGTTAGTTGAAGAAATGAAAGAAACAAGAATACAATTGCATCTTATTTATTTTAATAAATAACAACAATATGTGTTATCAGTTTTCTCTTGCCCTTTAAATGAATATGTACTTTATAGAATTTTGTTTTGATTGTGAGCGATTTGTGACCCTGGTCTGGAAAAGCTCTTTATAAATACAAATTACTTACTTACTTACGTAATAAATGTCACGAACTAATGACGAATGTCCTTCTTTTTAAGGAATTTTATCGTCTTTCTTTTTGCTTGACGGCCCCTAACGACATTCACAGAATTTAATGTGGCTCTTGAAGAATTTTAATCGCCGACCCCTGATGTTACGCTTGGATCGAGGTGTTATAAAGTGCAATAAAGGTGCAGTTCCACAGGCCACACCTAGAGGGCGGTGGCGCGTCTGTGGAACGCGTGGAAAGCTCCACGGAGGGAGCGAGTCTGGAGAAGGAGAGGAAAGAGGAGAGAGGGCGAGAAGCTCCGGGACGTCGAGCCCCGAGTCCATCCAGAGAAGATCCGCGTCGAGCAGGAGCCTCCGAGGGGCCACAGGCGCGTCACCAGTCACATTGGGGGGGGGGGCGTGGACGCGCAGCAGCGACGCGTGTTGGCTCCACGCACGCTGGCTCCACGCACGCACCGGCGTCCAGACTTTTTTTTTGTCTCATTCCTGAACCTTTGGATTTGAATCCTCGAGCGCGGGTGTGGAGGAGAAGGTCCTGCCCGTCACGGATCTGCTGTGAAGGACTTCATCGGGTTTTTTTTGTGGGGGTGTCTCGCCGGGAATGCCTGGAGACGCGCGCGAGGGTCTCCCCGACATGTGGATCGTGCGTGGGCTGGGATGGCAGAAGTGAGACGCGCTTGAGCCCCTTCACGCCAACATGAGCAGCTCTGGACCTGTCATCGTGTTCGAGTGGCTGAAGACCCTCCAGCTGTCCCAGTATGTGGAGGCGTTCGTGGACAACGGCTACGACGACCTGGAGGTGTGCAAGCAGATCGGGGACCCGGACCTGGACGCCATCGGGGTCTACGTCGCGCAGCACCGGCAGCGGGTCCACGACGCGGTCCGGCGGCTGAAGGAGGACGCCAAGGACACGTCCAGCGGACTCTACTTCACCCTGGAGCCCATGCCGGCCGCGGAGGTCTACACCAGCCACCTGGTGGACCAGTACGAGTCCAAGCTGCGACCCTCCAAGTCCTGGACCGAGACGCACAGCGAGCGCTTCGGCTCCGGCGGGGGGCACGTGGGCGCGCAGAGGAACCTGACCCTGGGCAACAGGAGGGAGATGGTGGTGTACCCCAAACTCAAGCTGAAGATCCTGATCAGGGATAAACTCATCAGGGACGGAGTCAACCTGTCCAGACCACCCTTCTCCAAGAAGGTATGGACCCTCTTCTTCCTCCTCACGTGACCCGCGGTCACCTGGTCTCGCGCTGCATACCTTAGATCCGTCAGGTGTGTCTGAGTCTCACGTGGAGGTGTGTGTGTAACATGCACGGTTGTTGAAGAAGTTGTGTGACTCTAGTCTTCACAATGGGTTCAGGTGGAGGTGTGTGTGTGTGTGTGTGTGTGTGTGTGTGTGTGTGTGTGTGTGTTCTAGATCATGAATACTTCACATCAGTGTGTTTGCTTGGATTCTGTCTTCTGGGTTTGTACTTGGTTCTGTAAACATCAACAAACAAATCCTTGTTTGTCAACAGTTGTCGCAAATATTATAAATACTTCCGTCTATATTTATACACAGAACATCTTTACAGCAGTACATACATAAACAGTACATACATAAACAGTACATACATACATAACATATACAGTACATACATAAACAGTACATACATAAACAGTACATACATAAACAGTATATACATATACAGTACATACATAAACAGTACATACATAAACAGTACATACATAAACAGTACATACATATACAGTACATACATATACAAACAAATCCTTGTTTGTCAACAGTCGTCGCAAATATTATAAATACTTCCGTCTATATTTATACACAGAACATCTTTAGATTACAGTACATACATATACAGTACATACATATACAGTACATACATATACAAACAAATCCTTGTTTGTCAACAGTCGTCGCAAATATTATAAATACTTCCGTCTATATTTCTACACAGAACATCTTTAGACTACAGTACATACATATACAGTACATACATATACAGTACATACATAAACAGTACATACATAAACAGTACATACATAAACAGTACATACATATACAGTACATACATATACAAACAAATCCTTGTTTGTCAACAGTCGTCGCAAATATTATAAATACTTCCGTCTATATTTCTACACAGAACATCTTTAGACTACAGTACATACATATACAGTACATACATAAACAGTACATACATATACAGTACATACATATACAAACAAATCCTTGTTTGTCAACAGTTGTGGCAAATATTATAAATACTTCCGTCTATATTTCTACACAGAACATCTTTAGACTACAGTACATACATATACAGTACATACATAAACAGTACATACATATACAGTACATACATATACAAACAAATCCTTGTTTGTCAACAGTCGTCGCAAATATTATAAATACTTCCGTCTATATTTCTACACAGAACATCTTTAGACTACAGTACATACATAAACAGTACATACATAAACAGTACATACATAAACAGTACATACATATACAGTACATACATAAACAGTACATACATAAACAGTACATACATATACAGTACATACATAAACAGTACATACATAAACAGTACATACATAAACAGTACATACATATACAGTACATACATAAACAGTACATACATAAACAGTACATACATATACAGTACATACATAAACAGTACATACATATACAGTACATACATAAACAGTACATACATAAACAGTACATACATATACAGTACATACATAAACAGTACATACATAAACAGTACATACATACACAGTACATACATAAACAGTACATACATATACAGTACATACATAAACAGTACATACATACACAGTACATACATAAACAGTATGGTGGAGGTGTGTGTGTGTGTGTATGTGTGTGTGTGTGGTGTGGGGTAGACATGAATACTCACATCGGTGTGTTTGCTTGGATTCTGTCTTCTGGGTTTGAACTTGGTTCTGTAAACATCAACAAACAAATCCTTGTTTGTCAACAGTTGTCGCAAATATTATAAATACTTCCGTCTATATTTATACACAGAACATCTTTACAGCAGTACATACATAAACAGTACATACATAAACAGTACATACATAAACAGTATATACATATACAGTACATACATAAACAGTACATACATAAACAGTACATACATAAACAGTATATACATATACAGTACATACATAAACAGTACATACATAAACAGTACATACATACACAGTACATACATAAACAGTACATACATATACAGTACATACATAAACAGTACATACATACACAGTACATACATAAACAGTACATACATATACAGTACATACATAAACAGTACATACATAAACAGTACATACATATACAGTACATACATATACAGTACATACATAAACAGTACATACATAAACAGTACATACATACACAGTACATACATAAACAGTACATACATAAACAGTACATACATACACAGTACATACATATACAGTACATACATAAACAGTACATACATAAACAGTACATACATATACAGTACATACATATACAGTACATACATACACAGTACATACATATACAGTACATACATATACAGTACATACATATACAGTACATACATATACAGTACATACATAAACAGTACATACATATACAGTACATACATAAACAGTACATACATATACAGTACATACATACGAAGGGGATCAATAAGCGAAGAGCCGAGACCAGAATTCTGCGAGGCTCTCACTCGAGATCTCCTGTGGGTGGATCTACACCGGGATTATTAATCTACTCTGACCTCGCCGTGCCGTGACCTGCCTCGGTGGTCACGGTGGAGACCATGAAGATGAGGCTCCTAAGCTGATGAATCACCCTTGAACTATTGATCCACGCAGCAAATGAAGAGCTTCCAACAGTGAGAGCACTTGTGAAGTCAGAAGAGTGGTGACCTCCTGATGTGTCATCACCATAATGGTCGCCCCCCTAGTCCTCTCTGTGCGAGGACTGAGATGGTCTCCACCATAGATAGTCCTCTCTGTTTGAGGACTGAGATGTTCTCAACCATAGATAGTCCTCTCTGTTTGAGGACTGAGATGGTCTCCACCATAGATAGTCCTCTCTGTTTGAGGACTGAGATGGTCTCCACCATAGATAGTCCTCTCTGTTTGAGGACTGAGATGTTCTCAACCATAGATAGTCCTCTCTGTTTGAGGACTGAGATGGTCTCCACCATAGATGGTCCTCTCTGTTTGAGGACTGAGATGGTCTCCACCATAGTCCTCTCTGTGCGAGGACTGAGATGGTCTCCACCCTAGTCCTCTCTGTGTGAGGACTGAGATGGTCTCCACCATAGTCCTCTCTGTGCGAGGACTGAGATGGTCTCCACCCTAGTCCTCTCTGTGCAAGGACTGAGATGTTCTCAACCATAGATAGTCCTCTCTGTTTGAGGACTGAGATGGTCTCCACCCTAGTCCTCTCTGTGCGAGGACTGAGATGGTCTCCATCATAGTCCTCGTGGAACCATAAGTAGATTCTGATCCACAGACCTCAGAGCCCGAGCTGGGGTGTAAGTCTGGATCAGATCAGTGACTGTATTTTCTCAGTTGAAGGAAACAGTTTCTGGTCAGTTTTCTTCAGTGTCGAACAAGAGACATGTCTTTATCAAATACAACACCCAGGTTTCTCAGGCTCAGTTTGACAGACTGACATAAGTCACTCAAGTACTGACTCAACCCTGGAACCTTATCATCAGAGCAATCACCAGAGTTTCAGTTTTGTCCACATTTAGCTGTAAAGTGTTTTCACTCATTGTTTGATTTCAATTCAATTCAATTTTATTTAAAGTGTCTTATCATAACAAAGTTATCTCAAGACACTATACAGTTGAAATAAGACTACAGTTGATTAAGGAAAAATAGATCCAACAATTCAACAAGCGCAAGAAACAAAACACTGTACAGTGAGCAATGGCGAGGAAAAACTTCCTTTTAGAAGGCAGAAACCTCGAGCGGAACCAGACTCATTGTTGACGGCCTGCCGCTTTGACCGGCTGGGAGGAAGGATGGGGGGGTAGACAGATGGATAAGGAGAGGAGTGAGGGAGGATATAGTGAGAGAAAAGAGGAGAGTGTAGGAAGGGTCCATGGGGGTGCTGGAGAGAACTCGGGATCTGATGACGTGGTGAAGATCCTGGATCAGCAGCAGCTCTGGAGGTGGATCCCTGGATCAGCCGCAATTTCTAGCAACAATGACTAAGTTCAGCCTCTGGGGCTCAGTTGGGTCAAAAGAGCAGTAGAGCTGGATGTCATCAGCAAACATGTGATAAGAAACATCTGGAAATCTCTGATATGATTTTACCAAGGGGAATCAAGTACAGGAAAAAACAATAAAGGACCCAGAACAGAACCTTGAGGGACTCCACACAACAGATCTGCCTGTGAAAAACTTCAGGTAAATAATCTTTTATCGACTCCACGAGCTGCTTTAAAACACCGGCTTTATCGTCCTCCGGTGAGAGGTTGAGGAAGTGTTTGTGTACTCGGCGAGGAGAGGCTTTTTTTGCTAAGCATCGTGGGTATTTATTTTACCCCGCAGAGCCGTTTGGCCTGAATTGTTTGATAATGAGTCGACTCCGGAGAAGTTGTCGAGGAAGAGCAACGGAGCGTTTCTGCCTCTCGTGTCTAAATTGACAATATTTTCCTGGCATAATAGGAAAGGCAGCCTTAAGCGCTCGTCGAGTGTTCGAAGGATCTCCGCCATTCAGGAGGTTTTTTTTGGGATGTGAGCCGGGATCTGGGTACAATGAGCGTCTCGGGAGAGGAGACATGGGGAGTCCCGGTAATTGCCCGGAGCTCGGGGTCTTCACTCGCGGTGACATGTGGCCTCGAGGGGAGACGGAGTTATCCAGCGACCAATCACAGCCGGGCCGGTTCCGACCGCCATCACACGCTCAGAGCTCCATCTTTTGGGCTAAAAGCACTGGGCCGGAGCCAATCTGCAGGCTATCACACACACATCTAACACACACACATCTAACACACACACACACATCTAACACACACACACACACACACACTAACACACAGACACACACACACACACACACACACACACACACACACACACACACACACACACACACACACACACACACACACACACACACACACACACACACACACACACACACAGACACACACACAGAGACATCTAACACTCACACACACACACACACACACACACACACACACACACACACACACACACAGACACACGCACACACACACACACACACACACAGACACACACACACACACACAGACACACGCACACAGACACACATCTAACACACACACACAGACACACGCACACACACCACACAGACACACACCGACACACAGACACACACACACACACACACACAGACACACACACACAATCTAACACCCATCTAACACACAGACACACACACAGACACACACAGACACACACACACAGACACACAGACACACACACACAGACACACACACACACACACACACACACACACTCACACACACACACACTAACACACACACACACACACACACACACACACATCTAACACACTCACACACACACACACACACACACTCACACACACACACACACACACACCCCACACACTCACACACACACACATCTAACACGCACACACACTCACACACACACACACACACACACACACACAGACACACATCTAACACACACACAGACACACACACACACACACACAGACACACATCTAACACACACACACACACACACACACACACAGACACACACACACACACACACACACACACCCCGACACACACACACACCCACACACAGACACACACACACAGACACACACACACACAGACACACACACACACAGACACACACACACAGACACACACACACACACACACACACACACAGACACACACACACACACACACACACACACACACACACACACACACACACACACACACACTCACACACACACACACAGACACACAGACACACAGACACACACCCCACACACAGACACACACACCCCCACAGACACACACACAGACACACACACAACACACACACACAGACACACATCTAACACACACACACACACCCCCCCACACACACACACACACACACACACACAGACACACATCTAACACACACACACACACCCCCCCACACACACACACACACACACACACACAGACCTTGACCTGCTCGTTCCTCTGCACAGTCTCGATGCCAAGGCTGGGAACAAACGCCGCCTTCAAAGGGAGACGAGAGTTAAACTCTGTGGTTCTGGTTCGACACGTAATCCTTCGCAATCCCAATTCTCTGTGGGATCCGGAGCCTTCTGAAGATATGGCGGCGCGAGGGCAGCGACTCATTATTGGATTTAACCCGGGGACGCTTTAACAACTGCACAGAAACACTAGAAATTCCCTAAATTGATAATTAGTCTTAAAAATAATCCTTCTGCGAGGGTTTTCTGAGAAACCTGCTTGTTTTTGTTGAATCATCCTCAATATTATCTTTTATATCTTTGTTAAGAGCGAAGTTTAGCTCCAGAAAATGAAAGTATTTTCATGATTATTGTCTGTTTTAGTTGAAAAAAATCACTATTTTTTTTAAGTTGCAATATAATAGTTATTTCATTTTAATCTGCTGACGTATAACGTTCGAAATATTCTTAACAACCTGGAACTGTTCAAATAATCAGTTATTTTTCTTTTTAGCCAAACCAACAGCAATAAAGCAGGCGATCTATGGAAATAAAAACAACTGCAACGACTATTTCGACCGATTCCTCGAGGTCAAAGGTTAATATTGACCTGCACCAGTCGTCTTTAGACTCCCACAATGCACTGCAACATAGCAAAGCATATCCACCGATATAGTTAAAGGAATTTTCCAAATGATTCTTGTAACTTTTAAAGGATGACGATCGTCTTTTTTGGACCAAATGAGAACCAATTGTTGGAAGAGAGAGAATTTGTTGTTGCACAAGAGAGTTGATGCTCAGCAAGGGATAGGGCTAAACTGGACAGCCTTATTAAGAAGGCCGGTTACGTCCTAGGGCGCCCCCTGGATCCTGTGGAGGAAGTGACTGGAGGGAGGATGCGGAGCAAGCTGGGCTCCATGAGGAGGAACTTGTCTCACCCTCTCCAGCACACACTGAGGGCATTGAGGAGCTCCATCAGTGATAGGATGCTCCATCCCAGGTGTGTGAGGGAGAGGTACAGCAGGTCCTTCCTCCCTGCTGCCATCAGACTCCACAATAAGAACACACCAAGATAACTATTTAACTGCACCTCCTGTTATTTATGTAAATATGATTGTGTATATATTATATAGCGCAGATTTATCTTTTATTCCATTTAGATTTTCTTTCTCGTTTTTATTTCTGGGTGTTTTTATTTCTCTTGCTGTTGTTAAACCGAATTTCCCCTCGCGGGACTAATAAAGGTTTTCTGATTCTGATTCTGAAGTTGAAGATGAAACCAAAAGTTGAATCTCAATGTGCAAAGAAACCGCCATAAAAATAACGTGCGCTTGTATAAGAGAAAGTAAAAGTTTGAACAAAGATGCTCGTCTCCACCTTTCGACGCACGAGCCTCGTCTCCAGACTGACGGGTCGGAGGGAAGTCGACGCCGAACACCGGGGGATTCTTTTGTCTCCGCGAAGCTTCTTCTTCCTCTCGCGGCGCTTCTCGTGCCAACTTCCGTGCATTGAAGCGCTCGGCGGAGGCGAGTGTCCGGCGTCGTGCCAGGCTCGGGATTGGTGTTGTTGGTTCATGAGGTGGGTTTGTGCAGGACCTGATGGTGTCGGCGCTGAAGCTCTGAAGCGCTGAAGCTCTGAGGCTCTGAAGCTCTGCAGAACAGCTGATCAGAGGGTCCTGAGAGAATGTCAGGAATGCAGCCAGAGGTGTTGTGTTTGGGTCGAGCGAGGGCAGGCTGACCGTCAAAGGTTTTATGGGAGACCACAAACCAGAGGAAGTTCAGCACCTCACACGCCGACGTTGGCCTCATTTCCTGCTGCAGCCCCTTCATCTCAATCCACGCGCCTGACGCTCCAGCAGCAGGAAATGAGGGCCTTTGTTGTAGATGACCTGCCGTTGAAGGCCCGGCCAACTGCCAGGTCGTAGTGAGAAGATCGTTGAAGCGACAGTTGAAGCGACAGTTAAAGCGACAGTTGAAGCGACCGTTGAAGCGACCGTTGAACAATGTGGTCACGGGTCAGAACTAGAACTTGAGGTGGATTGTTTACCTCCATAGATGCTCTGAGTGGACCTCATCAGAATCAGAATCAGAATCAGAATCTTTTATTGTCCCGCGAGGGGAAATTCGGTTTAACAACAGCAATGTGCCAAAAAATAAAACACCCAGAAATAAAATATTAAAAAGAAAAGAAAAAATCTAAATAGAATAGAAAATAAATCTGCACTATATTATATACACAATCAAATTTACAAAAATAACAAGAAAGGTGCAGTTAAATAGTTATCTTGGTGTGTTCTTGTTATGGAGTCTGATGGCAGCAGGGAGGAAGGACCTGCCGTACCTCTCCCTCACACACCTGGGATGGAGCATCCTATCACTGATGGAGCTCCTCATGTGTTGTATTCTAGATGTTCCTTCAGCCGCTGGTTTATCCATCGTCAGACCAGTGTCGGTCCGGTGACCAATCCTCTAGGTGGCGCTCTTTTCCAGTCCATTTACCCGTCAGTACCAGAGAATCAGTCGAGAAAATAGTCTAAACTCGGACAATATTATTATGTCATTTTTTGAATCTTTAAAACTAATGACGGATAATAATGTTTATTATGCTGCTCGTTTAGATAGGAATGAAAACACATTTTAATTATTTAATTATACAATAACATACATCATACAGAATAAACTAAATAAAAGACAAAAAACAACCAGTTCTCTGACCCGAGCATCAGAGATCCTGCAGTGAACTCAACAAGCTTGTAAAACTTTACGCGCACCGTTGTGTGTTTTCAGCTTCAGAAACGTGAGGTCACCGAGGTCACCGAGGTCACCGAGGTCACCGAGGGGTCTTCAAAAGACGACCCCCAGATACACGGATACGAGGAACGACGACACAAACCAAGATTATTTTAAACTTAAAATAAATATAACAAAAATAAAACAAAAAACGATAAAGAAATAAAGGACAGCGAGGTTAGCGGGAGGGCGGCATCTCCAGCGCCCTCTACAGGCCGGCACTGCACGAGACACGAGATCAGGGTTTCAACCATTAATCAGTTTGTGTTTCATTCTGAGCCTTCAAGACTAGTTTGTTTGCTTCCTAATTATTTTTGTGAACCAATAACATGATACAAATACTTCCCAGTAAAGACTATATTACTATTATTCAAGAAAGAAAAAATGCTATCATTCAAAAATGATAAGTTTAAGACAATATTTGGCCTTTTTTCTAATAAAAGCTTTTGATTTGTTTTGTTTTTTAAAATGTGAAAAACGGTGAAAGGAAACCAGTTGATCGTTCATTACTTATTAAAATGT
Source organism: Callionymus lyra (assembly GCA_016630915.1). Lineage (NCBI taxonomy): Eukaryota > Metazoa > Chordata > Actinopteri > Syngnathiformes > Callionymidae > Callionymus > Callionymus lyra. Next base: position 230,910 of record JACEEU010000693.1, on the reverse strand, counting down.
CATATTTCTTTTTTATTAACTCTTTAACATTCAAATAAAATGACGATTTATATATATAACTATTAAGTAGAAAATCAGAAGAATATTTGCAGCCTATTTTAAACTTGCAAAATCAAAAGTCAGTTTTCGGTGAAAAAAGCCTAAATGTCTCATAAACTTCCAGCTGCATTTCATTAAGTCTGTTTTTCTATTTGTTCATTTATTTTCTCTTGTCTCTTCGGCTCGACTCTTGACGTCGTAAACGAGTCGTAAAAAAAAGGAGTCGAGGAGGTTCGAGGGTCCGGAGAAAGTGCGTCGGCTGAGAGGACTTCACTTTTGAGGTCGGGCCGAAGGTCACGACCCCTCGGGATCAACCTTGCCGCTCGTTTTTTAAACACACTTAACCTCAGGCCACGACAAGTACCTGTGTTTACGTCTCGAAAGAAGCGTCTGCGGGCGGTTGGGGACCGAGCACAGTGACCTCTGACCCCTGACCTCCGGAGGTGGAGACGCTCCTTGTTTTTTTTTGGTCTTCGTATCGTTCCCTTATAACCTTAACCACCGGTTCTCTGAACCACCGTCGCGACCTCAGGCTCATCGTCTCTCAGGATGTATTTGAAAAACCTGAGCTCGTCCTATTCCGTCTTATCTCCAGATCACTTATCAAATAATTCATTCAAATTGCAGCAGAGATTTCGCGTCGAGGGAGAAACACGTTCAGTATTTTGCGAGCTCCGGCTCTGATCGAATCTTAGTTTCAATTCAACGACCAACAGTTCCTCGGATCCCACTGAGCAGATACTAGACCAGGACCTTCAGCTTCTCTCAGTTCTTATGTCCATCAACACGTGAGAGTAGATCAGTGGCAGCACTATAGTCAACGGTTGAATTAACCCTTGTGTTGAGGCCTAAAAACAAATGTACTTCAGGTATCCCTTGTGTTTTCTCTTGTTCACCTTGAGCCAGAGACAATGGTTTCTAATGAATGAAACTTTGGATTGTATTATTAAAATGTCATTTGATTGACGTCATAAAATAATAACGTTTTGAACTTTATAATATACAGATTAATAAATACTAATAATTCGTACAGTTGTGTTGTTTAGAATGTGTTAAATCAACACATTGATGTCTGTTAACTTAACTCCAGACCTTCAACCTTCTCAGACTCACAGATGTGGTCACAGGAGCTCAAGTGTTTGCTCTTGAGGACCATCTAGAAGAACGTCATGAGGAACATCATGAGGAACGTCATGAGGAACGTCATGAGGATCATCTTGAGGAACGTCATGAGGAACGTCATGAGGAACATCTTGAGGAACATCTTGAGGAAAATCTTGAGGAACGTCATGAGGAACGTCATGAGGAACATCTTGAGGAAAATCTTGAGGAACGTCTTGAGGAACGTCATGAGGAACGTCATGAGGAACATCTTGAGGAACATCTTGAGGAAAATCTTGAGGAACGTCATGAGGAACGTCATGAGGAACATCTTGAGGAAAATCTTGAGGAACGTCTTGAGGAACGTCATGAGGAACGTCATGAGGAACATCTTGAGGAACATGTTGAGGAACATCTTGAGGAAGGTCATGAGCTCAGGTCTCGTGGGAGGATCTGCTCGTGTAGATCCAGCTGGACTTCTCATCCCAGCTGGACCAGAACCTTCTGACGCTGCTGTTTCCTCCCGATCAGCTGAGCAGTCGCTCCACGAACATGTGGTGAGAACGATGACGTCTGGTGACACCGAACCCATGGTGGTCCGAGGTCACATGACTGTGGCTGAAGGTGAAGAGCTTGAGCAGCAACAGACACTGTTGCACATTTACCCGTTAGCATTAGCTTAGCATTAGCTTGTTTTAAGCCTCAGATGTTTTCATTACAATTTTTAAGATCATTATATAGCTTTCCACATTTAACCGTTAGCATTAGCTTAGCATTAGCTTGTTCTTAGCCTCAGATGTTTTCATTGCAATTTTTAAGATCATTATATTGCTTTCCACATTTAAATGTTAGCATTAGCTTAGCATTAACTTGTTCTTAGCCTCAGATGTTTTCATTGCAATTTTAAAGATCATTATATTGCTTTCCACATTTAAATGTTAGCATTAGCTTAGCATTCGCTTGTTCTTAGCCTCAGATGTTTTCATTGCAATTTTAAAGATCATTATATTGCTTTCCACATTTAAATTTTAGCATTAGCTTAGCATTCGCTTGTTCTTAACCTCTGATGTTTTCATTACAATTTTTAAGATCATTATATTGCTTTCCACATTTAAATGTTAGCATTAGCTTAGCATTAACTTGTTCTTAGCCTCAGATGTTTTCATTGCAATTTTAAAGATCATTATATTGCTTTCCACATTTAAATTTTAGCATTAGCTTAGCATTCGCTTGTTCTTAACCTCTGATGTTTTCATTACAATTTTTAAGATCATTATATTGCTTTCCACATTTAAATGTTAGCATTAGCTTAGCATTCGCTTGTTCTTAACCTCTGATGTTTTCATTACAATTTTAAAGATCATTATATTGCTTTCCACATTTAAATGTTAGCATTAGCTTAGCATTAGCTTGTTCTTAGCCTCAGATGTTTTCATTGCAATTTTTAAGATCATTATATTGCTTTCCACATTTAAATGTTAGCATTAGCTTAGCATTAGCTTGTTCTTAGCCTCAGATGTTTTCATTACAATTTTTAAGATCATTATATTGCTTTCCACATTTAAATGTTAGCATTAGCTTAGCATTAGCTGTGTTGCTTCTTCACACAGTTTGTGTTGCTTCTTCACCATCTTCACACTGTTTGTGTTGCTTCTTCACACTGTTTGTGTTGCTTCTTCACCATCTTCACACTGTTTGTGTTGCTTCTTCATCATCTTCACACTGTTTGTGTTGCTTCTTCATCATCTTCACACTGTTTGTGTTGCTTCTTCACCATCTTCACACTGTTTGTGTTGCTTCTTCATCATCTTCACACTGTTTGTGTTGCTTCTTCATCATCTTCACACTGTTTGTGTTGCTTCTTCATCATCTTCACACTGTTTGTGTTGCTTCTTCATCATCTTCACACTGTTTGTGTTGCTTCTTCACCATCTTCACACTGTTTGTGTTGCTTCTTCATCATCTTCACACTGTTTGTGTTGCTTCTTCACCATCTTCACACTGTTTGTGTTGCTTCTTCATCATCTTCACACTGTTTGTGTTGCTTCTTCACCATCTTCACACTGTTTGTGTTGCTTCTTCATCATCTTCACACTGTTTGTGTTGCTTCTTCACTTTCACACACTTCACACTGTTTGTGTTGCTTCTTCATCATCTTCACACTGTTTGTGTTGGCTTCTTCACCATCTTCACACTGTTTGTGTTGCTTCTTCACACTGTTTGTGTTGCTTCTTCACCATCTTCACACTGTTTGTGTTGCTTCTTCACACTGTTTGTGTTGCTTCTTCACCATCTTCACACTGTTTGTGTTGCTTCTTCACACTGTTTGTGTTGCTTCTTCACCATCTTCACACTGTTTGTGTTGCTTCTTCACACTGTTTGTGTTGCTTCTTCACCATCTTCACACTGTTTGTGTTGCTTCTTCACACTGTTTGTGTTGCTTCTTCACCATCTTCACACTGTTTGTGTTGCTTCTTCACCATCTTCACACTGTTTGTGTTGCTTCTTCACAATCTTCACACTGTTTGTGTTGCTTCCTTTTCCTCTTCACACTGTTTGTGTTGCTTCTTCACACTGTTTGTGTTGCTTCTTCACACTGTTTGTGTTGCTTCTTCACACTGTTTGTGTTGCTTCTTCACCATCTTCACACTGTTTGTGTTGCTTCTTCACACTGTTTGTGTTGCTTCTTCACCATCTTCACACTGTTTGTGTTGCTTCTTCACCATCTTCACACTGTTTGTGTTGCTTCTTCACCATCTTCACACTGTTTGTGTTGCTTTAATCTTCACACTGTTTGTGTTGCTTCTTCACCATCTTCACACTGTTTGTGTTGCTTCTTCACAATCTTCACACTGTTTGTGTTGCTTCTTCACCATCTTCACACTGTTTGTGTTGCTTCTTCACAATTGTGTGCTCTTCACACTGTTTGTGTTGCTTCTTCACCATCTTCACACTGTTTGTGTTGCTTCTTCACCATCTTCACACTGTTTGTGTTGCTTCTTCACACTGTTTGTGTTGCTTCTTCACCATCTTCACACTGTTTGTGTTGCTTCTTCTTCACACTGTTTGTTTGCTTCTTCTTCACACTGTTTGTGTTGCTTCTCACTCTTCACACTGTTTGTGTTGCTTCTTCACCATCTTCACACTGTTTGTGTTGCTTCTTCACACTGTTTGTGTTGCTTCTTCACCATCTTCACACTGTTTGTGTTGCTTCTTCACCATCTTCACACTGTTTGTGTTGCTTCTTCACACTGTTTGTGTTGCTTCTTCATCATCTTCACACTGTTTGTGTTGCTTCTTCACCATCTTCACACTGTTTGTGTTGCTTCTTCACACTGTTTGTGTTGCTTCTTCACCATCTTACACTGTTTGTGTTGCTTCTTCACATTGTTTGTGTTGCTTCTTCACACAGTTTGTGTTGCTTCTTCACCATCTTCACACTGTTTGTGTTGCTTCTTCACACTGTTTGTGTTGCTTCTTCACACTGTTTGTGTTGCTTCTTCACCATCTTCACACTGTTTGTGTTGCTTCTTCACACTGTTTGTGTTGCTTCTTCACCATCTTCACACTGTTTGTGTTGCTTCTTCACAACTGTTTGTGTTGCTTCTTCACACACTTCTTCACACTGTTTGTGTTGCTTCTTCACCATCTTCACACTGTTTGTGTTGCTTCTTCACCATCTTCACACTGTTTGTGTTGCTTCTTCACACTGTTTGTGTTGCTTCTTCACACTGTTTGTGTTGCTTCTTCACCATCTTCACGCTGATTGTGTGCCAGACTCGGATGATGAAGTCCTCATGAGTCCCAACAGGACCAGGAATGACAAGCGAGCATCTGTGTGTGTGTGTGTGTGTGTGTGTGTGTGTGTGTGTGTGTGTGTGTCACACGACAAGTCGACACACAGATCCCTCGTCATTAAAACGTCTCGTAAAGCGTGAGCGGCTCTTCGGGAGGCTGATGACGACACATGATCTTTGGAACCGATGTTGATGCTGCTGATCTCGGTTCAGTCCTGCTGTTCTGGTCCAATTATTCTGGACTCGCCAGCAGCAGAGACGTCGCTGTCCGTCTCCATGGCAGCGTCTCGTGACCCTCTTTGTGTTTAAAACAGTCGTGGAATAAAAACACTATATTTACTCACATCTTACAGTAATATATACATTTTATATATGACTATTTATTGATTTTTATTTATTTATTATATTATTATTATTTATATATATAATAAATATATTTTTGGAAAAAAAACAATCAATCGATCAATAAAGTTCTACCTAATCCAACCTAAATGTCTAAAAACAATTCAAAATATCAACCACATCCGAAGCCAAAAGAATGTTTTCATGAACAGTTTTTTCGTGACTCCACCAGAGGTTCTGAACCCCTCGTGACATCATCCTCCAGGAGAGACGAGTTCCTCTCAAAAGATTCTTACATCTGTTGTTTAGAATGTGTTAAATCAACACATTGATGTCTGTAAACTTAACTCCAGACCTTCAACCTTCTCAGACTCACAGATGTGGTCACAGGAGCTCAAGTGTTTGCTCTTGAGGAACATCTTGAGGAACGTCATGAGGAACGTCATGAGGAACGTCATGAGGAACATCTTGAGGAACGTCATGAGGAACGTCATGAGGAACATCTTGAGGAACGTCATGAGGAACGTCATGAGGAACGTCATGAGGAACGTCATGAGGAACGTCATGAGGAACATCTTGAGGAACATCTTGAGGAACGTCATGAGGAACGTCATGAGGAACGTCATGAGGAACATCTTGAGGAACATCTTGAGGAACGTCATGAGGAACATCATGTTTGTGTTGCTTCTTCACCATCTTCACACTGTTTGTGTTGCTTCTTCACCATCTTCACACTGTTTGTGTTGCTTCTTCACACTGTTTGTGTTGCTTCATCACATCTTCACACTGTTTGTGTTGCTTCTTCACACTGTTTGTGTTGCTTCATCACACTGTTTGTGTTGCTTCTTCACACTGTTTGTGTTGCTTCTTCACACTGTTTGTGTTGCTTCTTCACACTGTTTGTGTTGCTTCTTCACGCTGATTGTGTTGCTTCTTCACCATCTTACACTGTTTGTGTTGCTTCTTCACGCTGATTGTGTTGCTTCTTCACCATCTCTTTCTTCTTCACCATCTTCACACTGTTTGTGTTGCTTCTTCACACTGTTTGTGTTGCTTCTTCACACTGTTTGTGTTGCTTCTTCGAGTTCCTCTCAAAAGATTCTTACATCTGAACATGTGTTTAAACCGAGTTGTCGTCCATTAGTTCGGCTCGCGCACAGTTTGGCAGAAGACGCTGGAATAATCGCTTTTTTTTTTCATGAGTCGCTTTTAATGGAAACTGAAATTGAGTTGTTGGACGAGTCGCTGGAGACGAACCATCTGTCACAGGATTCTTAAAGAGTCACAATCTGACAACATAAATAAATGGATGACGAAAAGATCTCAATGACAAAACACACTTTCATTTAGATTTTTGACCTGAACAGGGTTTATTATTGGTGCATTTTTGTGGAAGGATGAGAATGATTTAAAATATTTATTGGAAAGAAAAATGTATTAAACTGTATTTTCTTGGTATATCATAGCAAAGTGCATTCTATGCTATTATGGATTCACCGATGCCATCCTGTAATCTATCTACCAATCTAGGCCTTACACACTGTATCATGATACAGTTTCAAACAACTGATGTATCATGATACAGTATCTAACAACTGATGCTGTATCATGATACAGTATCAAACAACTGATGTATTATGATACAGTATCAAACAACTGATGTATTATGACATATAAGTTGTTTGATACTGTATCATGATACAGTTTCAAACTACTGATGTATCATGATACAGTACCAAGCAACTGGTGTATTATGACACATAAGTTGTTTGATACTGTAGCATGATACAGTATCAAACAACTGATGTATTATGACATATAAGTTGTTTGATACTGTATCATGATACAGTTTCAAACTACTGCTGTATCATGATACAGTACCAAGCAACTGGTGTATTATGACACATAAGTTGTTTGATACTGTATCATGATACAGTATCAAACAACTGATGTATTATGATACAGTATCAAACAACTGATGTATTATGACATATAAGTTGTTTGATACTGTATCATGATACAGTTTCAAACTACTGATGTATCATGATACAGTATCAAGCAACTGGTGTATTATGACTGATAAGTTGTTTGATACTGTAGCATGATACAGTATCAGTTGTTTGAAACGGTATCATGATACAGCATCAGTTGTTAGATACTGTATCATGATACATCAGTTGTTTGAAACTATATCATGATACAGCATCAGTTGTTTGAAACTGCATCATAATACATACGTTGTTTGGTACTGTATCATGATACAGTATCAGTTGTATGATACTGTATCATGATACAACATCAGTTGTTTGAAACTGTATCATGATACAACATCAGTTGTTTGATACTGTATCATGATACATCAGTTGTTTGAAACTGTATCATGATACAACATCAGTTGTTTGATACTGTATCATGATACATCAAGTGTTTGATACTGTATAATGATACATCAGCTGTTTGATACTGTATCATGATACAGTATAAGTTGTTTGATACTGTATCATGATACATCAGTTGTTTGATACTGTGTCATGATACATCAGTTGTTTGAAACTGTATCATGATAAAGTATCAGTTGTTTGAAACTATATCATAATACATAAGTTGTTTGATACGGTATCATGATACCGTATCAAACTGATACGGTATCATGATACATCAGTTATTAGAAACTGTATCATGATACAGTGAGTAGTGAGGTGTGAGTGTTCAGCAGCATCTATGACGTGATCTCTGTCTGCGGTTTGTAATGTGTGTTGATTTTGAACTCTTTGTTTAGCTCAATATCAAGGTGTTTTTTCCCAGGTATTTCTGGAACATGCTACGTTTTGAAGTGGGTAATTTGATGCAAATCCGACTGGAGAGGTTTACGACAGGCAGTGACGGAATCGTCCCACATGCGGCTCCATATCAGTCGCCCCATCATACCCCGGGTTTGAAGGACGTAATGTCGGGGTTCCAGGTGATGACAGAACCACGAGTGTCACCCGTGAGTGCATATAATTACCTCGTCTGCCAGCCATGCCAATCCTGGTACCCCCTCCTCTGCCACCTCACCCCTTCCTCCCAACCCTTCAGCCCTAATTGGTCCATTTTTCAAAGCACGAGGGCAGGGTGGCGCTGAAAGCTTTGATCAGCGAGACCACACCAGCGCTGATGTGTCCCTACCTGAGTGCTTTTGTAGCGCCGGTTCCTGGCAGGGGATTAAGCCATATTAAACCCACAGTGTCTGTCCGCCCGTCTCTACTCCCCGCGGCTCTGCATACCTGAATGTGAACTCTAATTACCTGACAGTTACTACATTCCTGCAGCCCGCCCTCGTGCACACACACACACACACACACACCCCCCACACACACACACAGTCCATGAGGTTTTATAAAAGCACCGTGTCTTGTGGGGCATCTAATTATCAAAGCATTTACAAGACATCTCGCCACGTTCCATCACAAATGTGCGTCGAGAAAAAAAAAGGTGCCTGTGTGTGGGTTGTGTGTCGTTTTTTTCCCCGCGAGTGAACGCGCCGTCTCACAAATTAATACTAATTTAGGGGTAAGTGCGAGCAAGTGGTGACAGGGAGGATTAGACTGGATACAACATTTACCAGCTCCCGGTATCATCTACTGCCTTTTGTGAGTCTTTGTTTTTGGTAATTGTGCGTTTGAGAAGCGCACTTTGAAGAATGATGACTTTCAGAAAAGTGAAGTGGGATTAAATGACTGGAGGGTTAGCAAGTGTACCTGGGATTATGAAGCCACAGTGTTGGACGTGTCCTGTCAGGTGTCTGAGTAGAAACTGTGTCCAAAGGTCACCGTCTTTGATCAATACATACAATATCTAGTACATTTAATACATACATACACATAATCTCTTTTCTCACCATTAACTCAAGATCTTGAAGTGCTGGACTGTCTCTTCGATCACCTGTCCAAGTTACCTGTTCAACACCTACAAGGTAGTAAGTAAGTAAGTAATTTGTATTTAATTTAATTTGTAATTTGTGGTGAGCCACAAGCGGAAGACAATAAACGGCAGACAGGAGAAAAGGTACAAAAATAACAATTTATGAACACAATAAACAGCAGAATGTCCACAGGATGGCAATAAGGTCAAAATCAGTATTTTCCAAAAATAACAATCAAGTCCAGAGTTCTTTCGCTCAAAAAAAAAACAGTCCAAGCAAAACAAGGGGGAAGATTCCGACAGGGGAGCAAGACACACAATCCACTGAGGGGGGAATAAAAGTCAAATCAAACACTAGTGACTAGAACAACCTCAGGAACAACAACGTCCGAGGAACAAAGATAGAACAGCAAGCAGGTAGAATGTAGCAGAGTCAAATATTTACCAGGTGGGACTGGAAACGAGCCGACAACTGCTGGTTGGAGATCAGCCCCTTAAATCTGTCGGGGCTGATTGATTGATCACCAGCAGCTGTGCGACTCTGCCAACCACTGTCAGGAACCGCGCCCGTCAAACTGTCACAGAAAAACTACTTTGACGAAATAAAACTCACCAGAAGTGGATCGTGACAGGTTTTTCAATATAGAAAAGTTGACAGTAGAACTGAATGTTCCTTCTCACGAAGTCCAGTTCTGGTGTTTGTACCGTCGAGTCATCATTAGCGAATCAATCTGGACAAGCTCAGCGTGCGAGGTCAGAGTTCACCCTCTAATTGCTGCCTTTTGACCTCGGTGCACGTCGGCATTAATTGTTCCGTTCATTCGACGTTAATTGACCGTGCGGAGATGAAAAGCGTCCGCAGACCCGGAGATCTTGGGGGGTCAGAAATGACCTTCGTGAACCAGACGAGGATCCCGGAGTCGAGTCGCTGCTGCAGGAGAGGAGTCCGGACCCGGCTGGTGTTGGTTGTCGTGGCAACATGTCGTTGTTTACTTGAGAGAGATTCTTGGCTCAGGTCTCGTCAGGTTCATAAACCGATGGATCTGGTCCTGGCAGCTCATCACAGGATCTGATTGACTAGTAACTTAGTGATGTCACTTTACTACTCCGGGTCACCTTGACCCTGGTGTGGATAAAGTCGATGGATCCAGACGTGCAATTCCGGACGTTATAGTCACAAAAAAGTAACACAAATGTAAAATATCTTAAATTTAAAATAGGTCAAATGTAGTCAAATGTGTGTAATAGACAAACATTTGATTTCTTCACTGTTTTTTGTGCTAACAGACCATCAATCACATGATCTCCTTGGCAGGGGTATAACCAGAAAAGGGAGACCTGAGCTACAGAAAGTCAACTTTGGAAGATATTTCGGTAACACAATCGAACCACAACAGGACTGAACTTCTTCAATAAACGTCTTCATAAAACCTGAGGACGGGGGTTCATTCCCAGACACTCACGTCTTCGTCCTTCACTGTGTGTTTTTCGATGTGAGATCCTAACGAAGCTCATCTGCTGTCGGTGAACCACAACCACACAACTTTCCTCTCGGCAGCCGATCCGCTGCCAAACCAAACGTTGTTTACTTTAATAGCACCGATGTTTGGAGAGAGGAGTCTCGATGACACGTCTGGAAGTTTCACGTCTTTCAATGAGGGATCCTCGGCGTCCACTTTAGGTGTCGTGTTGTGCGTCCGAACGTGTGTCATTTGTCGCCCTTCCGTCTTTGAAGTGTGTGTGTGTGTCGCTGCCGTCGGGCTACACAACTTCCAGTTCATCTGCTCACACAGTTGAAACCGTCTGTGTCGTTGTTGTTCAGTTGTAAGTCCGAGTACAAATGTCGTTCCGCCGCTCTGAGCCGGCTGTAGCCAAAACAGGCAGTTGCCGTGACGACCGGCTAATGCTGCTCCATGCACCGGTTGACAAACACAACAGTGGTTAAAACAAAAACAACGTGCATTCTCAGTTTATTATTATTATTATTTCACTTTGAGCTAATACGGAATATTCATTCTTCAGTCTTAACACTAGTAAATAATGTGCTGGTCGACAAACACCACAAATATTAAATAAATATATAATAATACACCATAAATATTAGGTGTAAATGTTGTGTCAAGTGTGTGAAGTCAATTCAACTTTCCATTTTGAGAGTTTCAGTTTGTTTTGTATATTTTGTCGCAGTTATACACACTTCAAAAAAACGAAGGATTGAAGTTTTTGCAATTAATTGTATTTTAATATAAAACCACAACAATTGTCATTGTATTTTATGCAATCAAGTAACCTGATACATCTAGTATTACATACTGACTCCTTTAAGAAACATCTTAAGACGTTTCTATTTGTTCAGGCTTTTCTTGAATTCGAACTCCTGTTTCTCAGTATTTTTGATTTTGAAGATGTACTGTTTTGAGTATTGTTTTGATTGTTAAAGCGCTTTGTGACCCTGGTCTCGAAAAGCGCTATATAAATAAATATTACTTACTTACTTACTTACATAATACATTTAATGTGACTCAATTTATTGTATGAGTGCAGAATAAATCATGCAGATTTCTTGTAAAAATTAAAGTAATTAAAGTTGTAAAGTGTAAACATTGTCAGTGTTGGAAACAGTCGCTTTCATTGTTGTCGGTTTAGTTTCTTTCAACACTGGACCAATAGTGTCGTCAATGATCCATCTATTACGGTAATATGTTGTTTTATATCACGGGGGGGTTCCTTGTCGGACGAATGGCATTCATCTGCTAAACGGCCGCCGTAGTGTAAAGTCTGGCAGCGGCGGCGAACAATAGTACCAGAGACAAAACACCGAGCTGACAGCTCGCCGTCCGGCCGCCGAGAAGGTGTCATGCATCAGGAATTTTACTACACGCTACGGCAAACTCACCCCGTTTCACCTCGTCCTCGCTCACTGGCAGGAGGACGAATAAATATATGAATAAAATGAATTCCTTCTCACTTTCTCATCTACTATGTTATTATAGCGACTTGCTAGCTATGAATACTAGCGCTACTGCTAACATATGTGTGCTGGGGGGCGGGGCCCCCCCCCCCCCCCCCCACACCCCCCCACCTTTTTTTTTTTTATCAAAAACCCCCCCCCCCCCCCCCCCCCCCCACCCCCCCCCCCCCCCCCCCCCCCCCCCGGGGGGGGGGGGGGGGGGGGGGGGAGAAGGGGGGGGGGGGGGGGGGGGGGGGGGCCCTAAAAAAAGGATTTTTGCCCCCCCCCCCCCCAGAGGAGGGGGGTTTTTTTTTTTTTTTTTGGGGTTGGGGGGGAATTTTTCCCCTAAAAAAATGGAAACTTTTTAAAACATAAGAGGGGTGTGGGGAAATTATTTTATTAAAAGACATTTTGAAAAAAAATGGATTGAATTGAATTGATACATGCTAACAGGCTAAAATTTCCTAAAAAATATTTACTCACACCTTGAAAAATCCCTCCAAAAAATGTCAAATTCAAAGAAAAACAATAGATCCAAATGTAAGTAAGTAAGTGATTTATAGTGCATTCTATGCTATTATGGATTCACTGATGCCATCCTGTACCATCTATCTACCAATCTAGGCCTTGTAACTCAATGTTTATGCTGGCGTTACACACTGTATCATGATACAGTTTCAAACTACTGATGTATCATGATACAGTATTTAATAACTGATGCTGTGTGATGATGTGTACACTGAATACATCATGACAGTATTTAATAACTGTTGGGGGGTGAAACTGTATCATAACATCAGTAGATGAAACTGTGTCATGATACAGTTTCAAACTGATGTATCATGATACAGTATTTAATAACTGATGCTGTGTGATGATGTGTCATAATACATCAGTAGTTTGAAACTGTGTCATGATACAGTTTCAAACTACTGATGTATCATGATACAGTATTTAATAACTGATGCTGTGTGATGATGTGTCATAATACATCAGTAGTTTGAAACTGTGTCATGATACAGTTTCAAACTACTGATGTATCATGATACAGTATTTAATAACTGATGCTGTGTGATGATGTGTCATAATACATCAGTAGTTTGAAACTGTGTCATGATACAGTTTCAAACTACTGATGTATCATGAACGTATTTAATAACTACATTAAAAACAGAAGTTTAAAACTTTTTCATAAAAAAATTTCAAAACAACTGATGTATCATGATACAGTATTTAATAACTGATGCTGTGTGATGATGTGTCATAATACATCAGTAGTTTGAAACTGTGTCATGATACAGTTTCAAACTACTGATGTATCATGATACAGTATTTAATAACTGATGCTGTGTGATGATGTGTCATAATACATCAGTAGTTTGAAACTGTGTCATGATACAGTTTCAAACTACTGATGTATCATGATACAGTATTTAATAACTGATGCTGTGTGATGATGTGTCATAATACATCAGTAGTTTGAAACTGTGTCATGATACAGTTTCAAACTACTGATGTATCATGATACAGTATCAAGCAACTGGTGTATTATGACAGATAAGTTGTTTGATACTGTATCATGATACAGCATCAGTTGTTTGATACTTAATAGATCAAGTTTACACCGAGACAAACACAGGAGTAGTTCTCTGAATTAAGGAAGAGTTTGAAGGATCGGAGAAATGTGAGTTCTTCTACTAGAGCTGCTTAGAATTCTGGCAGAGTTTTGTATGAACTGCAGGCAGGTTTTTTATAATTGTTAACATCCTTTATCTTTGTTCCTTATCTTTTCTTAAGGACTGGCATGTTTACAAGTCCACCTATGAACATAAACATGATTTGACTTTGAGCGAAGTTTGACACGTTATGTTCCTCAACATGTGACGAGGTCTTGAATCATCTGAACATTAGATGTTTATGAAGTAAACAAGAAGTAAACAAGGAAGTAAACAAGGAAGTAAACAATGAAGTAAACAAGGAAGTAAACAAGGAAGTAAACAAGAAGTAAACAATGAAGTAAACAAGGAAGTAAACAAGAAGTAAACAAGGAAGTAAACAAGGAAGTAAACAAGGAAGTAAACAAGGAAGTAAACAAGGAAGTAAACAAGGAAGTAAACAATGAAGTAAACAAGGAAGTAAACAATGAAGTAAACAAGAAGTAAACAATGAAGTAAACAAGAAAGTAAACAAGGAAGTAAATAAGTAAGTAAACAAGAAGTAAACAAGGAAGTAAACAAAGAAGTAAATAAGTAAGTAAACAAGGAAGTAAACAAGGAAGTAAACAAGAAAGTAAACAAGGAATAAACAAGAAGTAAACAAGGAAGTAAACAAGGAAGTAAACAAGAAAGTAAACAAGGAAGTAAACAAGGAAGTAAACAAGGAAGTAAACAAGAAGTAAACAATGAAGTAAACAATGAAGTAAACAAGAAGTAAACAAGAAGTAAACAATGAAGTAAACAATGAAGTAAACAAGGAAGTAAACAATGAAGTAAACAAGGAAGTAAACAATGAAGTAAACAAGAAGTAAACAAGGTAGTAAACAAGGAAGTAAACAAGGAAGTAAACAAGGAAGTAAACAATGAAGTAAACAAGGAAGTAAACAAGAAGTAAACAATGAAGTAAACAATGAAGTAAACAATGAAGTAAACAAGGAAGTAAACAAGAAGTAAACAAGGAAGTAAACAAGAAGTAAACAAGTAAGTAAACAATGAAGTAAACAAGGAAGTAAATAAGAAGTAAACAATGAAGTAAACAATGAAGTAAACAAGAAGTAAACAAGGAAGTAAACAAGGAAGTAAACAAGGAAGTAAACAAGAAGTAAACAAGGAAGTAAACAATGAAGTAAACAAGGAAGTAAACAATGAAGTAAACAAGTAAGTAAACAAGGAAGTAAACAAGAAGTAAACAATGAAGTAAACAATGAAGTAAACAAGAAGTAAACAAGGAAGTAAACAAGGAAGTAAATAAGAAGTAAACAATGAAGTATACAATGAAGTAAACAATGAAGTAAACAAGGAAGTAAACAATGAAGTAAACAAGGAAGTAAACAAGAAGTAAACAAGAAGTAAACAAGGAAGTAAACAATGAAGTAAACAAGGAAGTAAACAAGGAAGTAAACAATGAAGTAAACAATGAAGTAAACAAGGAAGTAAACAAGGAAGTAAACAATGAAGTAAACAATGAAGTAAACAATGAAGTAAACAAGGAAGTAAACAATGAAGTAAACAATGAAGTAAACAAGGAAGTAAACAAGGAAGTAAACAAGAAGTAAACAATGAAGTAAACAATGAAGTAAACAAGGAAGTAAACAATGAAGTAAACAATGAAGTAAACAAGGAAGTAAACAAGGAAGTAAACAAGAAGTAAAC
This sequence comes from Callionymus lyra, assembly GCA_016630915.1. NCBI lineage: Eukaryota > Metazoa > Chordata > Actinopteri > Syngnathiformes > Callionymidae > Callionymus > Callionymus lyra. Next base: position 215,410 of record JACEEU010000693.1, on the reverse strand, counting down.
AATGAAGTAAACAATGAAGTAAACAAGGAAGTAAACAATGAAGTAAACAATGAAGTAAACAAGGAAGTAAACAAGGAAGTAAACAAGAAGTAAACAATGAAGTAAACTGGAACATGAATTCAAGCATGTTTTTGTTTCAGCAGCCAATGAGGTTGTCGGAAGAAGCGCCCGCGGGTTCTCGTGTTCGTCGTCACAACACGGCTACACACACAGCTACACACACACAGCTACACACACACAGCTACACACACACAGCTACACACACAGCTACACACACGGCTACACACACGGCTACACACACGGCTACACAAGTAACAAAAGCTACAAAAAGCTACACACACAATAAAAAGCTACACACACAGCTACACACACAGCTACACACACACAGCTACACACACAGCTACACACACAGCAACGTTAGCTTTGAAACGCACACTCAGCTGAATATTTTAAAAAACCTCAGCATCGGTTCACGGTGTGTTCATGGGGCGCGAGGATTGGGGCGCAGGGTAACGTGCACGCCCCTGATAACGTGCACGCCCCTGACCACGGGTCCGTGACCTTGAACCCACTGGTCGGCGAAGACGGGAAGGAGGCGACGAAAGAGAGGAGACGACCTTCATTGTCATGCAGGAATCCTGACGATTGTTATGTAAAGCGGTTCGTTCCGGATTCGAGCCGGACTTGGTTTCTGTAGGTTTGGAAATGAAAAGGTCTTCCTTCGTTCTCTCAACCTTCTTCTTCTTCACGTCTTTCTCTCAATCTAATTCTTCATCACTTCTTCATTTCCAGATGTCCCTTCTTTCTTTCACTCATCATTGCCAATCCCTCTATTTTCTTCCTTCTTTAATGTACTTGTCTTTCTTCTTTCCTTATCTCTTCCATCTTGTCCTTCTCTTCATTTTCCCTTCATCCCTTTATTTCCTCTTTTCCCCAACTTGTATTGGTGCATCTCTGGATCACCAGTGTGAGAAGATGTTCCTGGATCTCCTGGTGTGAGAAGATGTTCCTGGATCTCCTGGTGTGAGAAGATATTTCTAGATAACCTGGTGTGAGAAGATGTTCCTGGATCTCCTGGTGTGAGAAGATGATTCTAGATCACCTGGTGTGAGAAGATGTTTCTGGATCACCTGGTGTGAGAAGATGTTCCTGGATCTCCTGGTGTGAGAAGATGATTCTAGGTCACCTGGTGTGAGAAGATGTTCCTGGATCTCCTGGTGTGAGAAGATGATTCTGGAAGATGTTTCTGGGTCACCTGGTGTGAGAAGATGTTTCGGATCTGGGAGAAGATGATTCTGGGTCACCTGGTGTGAGAAGATGTTTCTGGATAACCTGGTGTGAGAAGATGATTCTGGGTCACCTGGTGTGAGAAGGTGATTCTGGATAACCTGGTGTGAGAAGACCTGGGGAGAAGATGATTTAGATCACCTGGTGTGAGAAGATGATTCTGGGTCACCTGGTGTGAGAAGGTGATTCTGGATCATCTGGTGTGAGAAGATGATTCTGGGTCACCTGGTGTGAGAAGATGATTCTGGATAACCTGGTGTGAGAAGATGATTCTGATCACCTGGTGAGAAGATGATTCTGGACACCTGGTGTGAGAAGATGATTCTGGATCACCTGGTGTGAGAAGATGATTCTGGATCACCTGGTGAGAAGGTGATTCTGGATCCTGGTGGAGAAGATGATCTGGATCACCTGGTGTGAGAAGATGATTCTGGATAACCTGGTGTGAGAAGATGTTTCTGGATCTGTGGAGAAAGATGGATCACTGTGGAGAGAGGACCCGAGAAGAGGGGGGCGAGAGTTCGGGTCTGGTGTGAGAAGATATTTCTAGATCACCTGGTGTGAGAAGATGTTTCTTGATCACCTGGTGTGAGAAGATGTTTCTGGATCTCCTGGTGTGAGAAGATGATTCTAGATCACCTGGTGTGAGAAGATATTTCTGGATCACCTGGTGTGAGAAGATATTTCTGGATCACCTGGTGTGAGAAGATGTTTCTGGATAACCTGGTGTGAGAAGATGTTCCTGGATCTCCTGGTGTGAGAAGATGATTCTGGATCACCTGGTGTGAGAAGAAGTTTCTGGATCTCCTGGTGTGAGGGGATGATTCTGGGTCACCCGGTGTGAGAAGATGTTTCTGGATCACCTGGTGTGAGAAGATGTTTCTGGATCTCCTGGTTTGAGAAGATGATTATGGATCTCCTGGTGTGAGAAGATGATTCTGGATCACCTGGTGTGAGAAGATGTTCCTGGATCTCCTGGTGTGAGAAGATGATCCTAGATCACCTGTTGTGAGAAGATGTTCCTGGATCTCCTGGTGTGAGAAGATGTTCCTGGATCTCCTGGTGTGAGAAGATGATTCTAGATCACCTGGTGTGAGAAGATGTTCCTGGATCACCTGGTGTGAGAAGATGTTCCTGGATCTCCTGGTGTGAGAAGATGATTCTAGATCACCTGGTGTGAGAAGATGTTTCTGGATAACCTGGTTTCAGAAGATGATTCTGGATCACCTGGTGTGAGAAGATGTTTCTGGATCTCCTGGTGTGAGAAGATGATTCTGGATCACCTGGTGTGAGAAGATGTTTCTAGATCTCCTGGTGTGAGAAGATGATTCTGGATCACCTGGTGTGAGAAGATGTTTCTGGATCACCTGGTGTGAGAAGATGTTTCTGGATCTCCTGGTGTGAGAAGATGATTCTAGATCACCTGGTGTGAGAAGATGTTCCTGGATCACCTGGTGTGAGAAGATGTTTCTGGATCTCCTGGTGTGAGAAGATGTTCCTGGATCTCCTGGTGTGAGAAGATGTTTCTGGATCTCCTGGTGTGAGAAGATGTTTCTGGATAACCTGGTTTCAGAAGATGATTCTGGGTCACCTGGTGTGAGAAGGTGTTTCTAGATCACCTGGTGTGAGAAGATGTTCCTGGATCTCCTGGTGTGAGAAGATGATTCTAGATCACCTGGTGTGAGAAGATATTTTTAGATCACCTGGTGTGAGAAGATGTTCCTGGATCTCCTGGTGTGAGAAGATGATTCTAGATCACCTGGTGTGAGAAGATGTTTCTGGATCTCCTGGTGTGAGAAGATGTTTCTGGATAACCTGGTTTCAGAAGATGATTCTGGGTCACCTGGTGTGAGAAGGTGTTTCTAGATCACCTGGTGTGAGAAGATGTTCCTGGATCTCCTGGTGTGAGAAGATGATTCTAGATCACCTGGTGTGAGAAGATGTTTCTAGATCACCTGGTGTGAGAAGATGTTTCTGGATCACCTGGTGTGAGAAGATGATTCTGGATCACCTGGTGTGAGAAGATGTTTCTGGATAACCTGGTGTGAGAAGATATTTCTGGATCTCCTGGTGTGAGAAGATGTTTCTGGATCACCTGGTGTGAGAAGATATTTCTGGATCACCTGGTGTGAGAAGATATTTCTGGATCACCTGGTGTGAGAAGATGTTTCTGGATCACCTGGTGTGAGAAGATGTTCCTGGATCTCTTGTATATTCAATATTCTAAACGTATTACTTTTTATTTTAGTGTCAACGAAGTCATTGTGTCCATTTCGGAAAAATGTTTAAAAGGTATAAAGAGAGGTCAAGGGTCAATGCCAGCTCCGGACGAGTTTGTGGAAAGTGTGTCCTTGAGAAAGACACTTTACCCTGATGCTGCTGATGGCAGATCTGTCTTGCAAACATTGTTTCCTCGGATCCGAAGTAATAAAATCCGAAACGGGTCTGTGACTCTGAGAATCCGCTCCAGAACCAAAAGGCAGGGAATAAAAGATTCTTCTGGACCTCGGACTCTCGACCTAGTCAGGGACGCGTTAGCAGCTGAGGACCGAGCGCTGAGTCAGGATCTTCCTGGAGGGCAAAACTCTTTCCAGCCTTTTGGGAATCGAACCACGGACGGTTTTCATCTGCGGCAACACATTCTTCGGGAGTTTGACATTTGAAAGGAAGCGTCTGTGGAGGTCACAGCGTTCAGCGCCCGCGGCGTTCCTTTGTTAGCGCCTGTTAGCATGTTTAGCCGAAGAACACGATATGAATAGAGAGTGATGGTTTATATACGTACGGTACGTACTAAAAACTGAAACTCTGGTGATTGCTCCTGATGATAAGGTTCCAGGGTTGAGTCAGTACTTGAGTGACTTAAGTCAGTCTGTCAAACTGAGCCTGAGAAACCTGGGTGTTGTATTTGATAAAGACATGTCTCTTGTTCGACATCTGTGTTTGATGATCTACTGACTCCTTTAAGAAACATCTGTGTTTGATGATCTACTGACTCCTTTAAGAAACATCTGTGTTTGATGATCTACTGACTCCTTCCAGAAACATCTGTGTTTGATGATCTACTGACTCCTTCAAGAAACATCTGTGTTTGATGATCTACTGACTCCTTCAAGAAACATGTGTGTTTGATGATCTACTGACTCCTTCAAGAAACATGTGTGTTTGATGATCTACTGACTCCTTCAAGAAACATCTCTGTGTTTGATGATCTACTGACTCCTTCAAGAAACATCTGTGTTTGATGATCTACTGACTCCTTCAAGAAACATCTGTGTTTGATGATCTACTGACTCCTTCAAGAAACATCTGTGTTTGATGATCTACTGACTCCTTCAAGAAACATCTGTGTTTGATGATCTACTGACTCCTTCAAGAAACATGTGTGTTTGATGATCTACTGACTCCTTCAAGAAACATGTGTGTTTGATGGATCTACTGACTCCTTCAAGAAACATCTTAAGACGTTTCTATTTGTTCAGGCTTTTCCTTGAATTTCTCGAACTCCTGTGTTGTTCTCAGTATTATCTTGATCTTTAAAGTATGTACTTTTTTGAGTATTGTTTTGTTTGTTTAAGCGCTTTGTGACCCTGATCTCGAAAAGCGCTATATAAATAAATATTACTTACTTACTTACGTCACGATTCATCCGTCAACATGGACCTGTTAACTGGGTCAAAAACCACGAGATGTTTCTTCAGCAGAGAAACGTTCATGCAGGTTGGTCGCCATGGCAACCGGCTGGACACTTGGTGTCGAGGACGTTCCTCGTTTACGCGTCGACAACCGTTTCCTGTTTCTTTAAATTCACGCCGTCAGCGATTTCTGCTTGGAAGCGAGGGTTTGGAGGCCAGAAGTAATGACAGAGCAGAGCCTCGGAGACCGGCTCACATGTTTGTGTTCCACGGGTTTCAAGTCCAGTCTGCAGAGTCGCAGACGGGTTCGTGCCTCTGGGGTGTCGTGGGTTCAGAGCCCGGGGGAGTCGGTGTCACGTCGGGTTGATCACCTGAAGATTCTTGACTTTATATTGATCACAATGATTGATATATTTTGGCAAGTGTTGGAAAATCCACAACTATTTACGAACATGTATGGATTGATAAATACTTTCGGTCTATTTTCCCAACATAACTGCATCTTTTTTTGATTTTCTCAATAGAAAAACATCATAACAAAGAAAGAAATCTCAAATGAAAACTCATTGATTAAACTCGGTTGAGATAAAAACCTGTGAGGATCGTTGGACTTCATACTATATTGTTCACGACCAGGATCCTGACGCCATGTTTTTTATGGCAAACCCGATTCGGACTAAGAAACCCGGTTCTGTGTAAAAGTGTTGGTTCCCGATCTGGGGAATCATCCGTTATTAAATGTGTAAACATCATTTTATTTATAGAGCTCGACTCATTGAGTCTTAAAACATCCATTTTAATAGATAAATACTCAACAAATAATGGAGTCTGTGTACTTTTTTGCTAAAACATCAGGACAGTTTCCAACTTCTGACAAAAAGATCCACCATTTTGCAGAACTCATTTCCTACGATCATACAACACGAAAAAATAACTAAACTAAAACGGACATGTGGCCGACAAAAACAATAGTTCTCTTGATTATAACTGCGACTGGATCGTGTTCTTACGCTACATTTGTGTCCAAACCTGTCCTTGAAACATGGAGGATCAGAACCTGTGACTGATGCTGGACGGACGGAGAAGGTGCTTCAGCCGAGGTTCTTTCATGTTTGAATTTCTTTAGGAGGTTTACGGTCAAGTGACGTGACTGTGAATCATTTATCTGGTGTTTGCACAGATGTGGAGGTCGTGGTGTTGAAGGAGCAGCAGCGTCACGTTCACTTGTTCTCCAGGATTCAGAAGAACTAGCAGCAGATGAAGAACAAGCAGCAGAAGAAGAAGTAGCAGCAGAAGAAGTAGCAGAAGAAGAAGAAGAAGTAGCAGCAGAAGAAGTAGCAGCAGAAGAAGAAGTAGCAGCAGAAGAAGAACTAGCAGCAGAAGAAGAACTAGCAGCAGAAGAAGAAGTAGCAGCAGAAGAACAAGTAGCATCAGAAGAAGAAGTAGTAGCAGAAGAAGATTAGAAATGGAAGAAGAATTAGCAACAGAAGAAGAAGTAGCAGCAGAAGAAGAAGTAGCAGCAGAGAAGCAGCAGAAGAAGAAGAAGCAGCAGAAGAAGAAGTAGCAGCAGAAGAAGAAGTAGCAGAAGAAGAAGAAGAAGAAGTAGCAGCAGAAGAAGAAGCAGCAGAAGAAGAATTAGCAACAGATGAAGAAGTAGCAGAAGAAGAATTAGCAACAGAAGAAGAAGTAGCAGCAGAAGAAGAAGTAGCAGCAGAAGAAGAAGTAGCAGCAGAAGAAGAAGTAGCAGCAGAAGAAGAAGTAGCAGCAGAAGAAGAAGACAGCAGAAGAAGAACTAGCAGCAGAAGAAGAAGTAGCAGCAGAAGAAGAAGTAGCAGAAGAAGAAGAAAAGAAGAAGAAGAAGTAGAGAGAAGAAGAAGTAGCAGCAGAGAAGAAGTAGCAGCAGAAGAAGAAGTAGCAGCAGAAGAAGAAGCAGAAAAGAAGTAGCAGCAGAAGAAGAAGTAGCAGCAGAAGAAGAAGTAGCAGCAGAAGAAGAAGTAGCAGCAGAAGAAGAAGTAGCAGCAGAAGAAGAAGTAGCAGCAGAAGAAGAAGTAGCAGCAGAAGAAGAAGTAGCAGCAGAAGAAGAAGTAGCAGCAGAAGAAGAAGTAGCAGCAGAAGAAGAAGTAGCAGAAGAAGAAGTAGCAGCAGAAGAAGTAGTAGCAGAAGAAGAAGTAGCAGCAGAAGAAGAAGTAGCAGAAGAAGAAGAAGTAGCAGCAGAAGAACTAGCAGCAGAAGAAGAAGTAGCAGCAGAAGAAGAAGTAGCAGCAGAAGAAGAAGTAGCAGCAGAAGAAGAAGTAGCAGCAGAAGAAGAAGTAGCAGAAGAAGAAGAAGTAGCAGCAGAAGAAGAAGTAGGCAGGACAAGAAGAAGAAGAAGTAGCAGCAGAAGAAGAAGTAGCAGCAGCAGAAGAAGAAGTAGCAGCAGAAGAAGTAGCAGCAGAAGAAGAACTAGCAGCAGAAGAAGAAGTAGCAGCAGAAGAAGAAGTAGCAGCAGAAGAAGAACTAGCAGCAGAAGAAGAAGTAGCATCAGAAGAAGAAGTAGAAGCAGAAGAAGAAAGAAGAAGCAGCAGAGAAGAAGTAGCAGCAGAAGAAAAGAGAGCAGCAGAAGAAGAAGTAGCAGCAGAAGAAGAAGTAGCAGCAGAAGAAGAACTAGCAGCAGAAGAAGAAGTAGCAGCAGAAGAAGAAGTAGCAGCAGAAGAAGAAGTAGTAGCAGAAGAAGAAGTAGCAGCAGAAGAAGAAGTAGCAGCAGAAGAAGAAGTAGTAGCAGAAGAAGAATTAGCAACAGATGAAGAAGTAGCAGCAGAAGAAGAAGTAGCAGCAGAAAGAAGAAGTAGCAGCAGAAGAAGAAGTAGCAGCAGATGAAGAACTAGCAGCAGAAGAAGAAGTAGCAGCAGAAGAACTAGCAGCAGAAGAAGAAGTACCAGAAGAATAAGAAGTAGCAGCAGAAGAAGAAGTAGCAGAAGAAGAAGTAGCAGCAGAAGAACTAGCAGCAGAAGAAGAAGTAGCAGCAGAAGAAGAACTAGCAGCAGAAGAAGAACTAGCAGCAGAAGATGTTTTCTGTCCAGAAGATGAAGCTTCACACGTTCATTAGTTCACTTGTCAAATATGACCATTGCTCTCTTGACCCTACATTTTCAACTTCATCGACACTACACGCTCCCAGAAGTGATGTTGGAGAAGGTCCATCTGATTGGACCAGTTTAAAAAAAATGAACCAATCGGCTGCTTTCTTGATCATAAGCCCCGCCCATTGAGTCTGAGCACAGATTGGATTGGATCAGCCAACTGTCCATTAAAACAGTTGTTGGAAACATGGATGGATGTGTTGGTTCGTGAGTCATTCAGAAATGTTGTGAATTAAAAGTGACTCAATACTTCAAATGTGGTTTTATTTTGAAATGTCACCAGTCCAACTTTACTTTGAACCGGAGTGATGGTTTAACATCTGCTCCGTGACGTCGAACATCGAAAACCGAACCTACTTTAACGTGGCGGCGCTGGTAGAAATCCGTGTTTTGTGCGAGTCGTCCGATGGATTTGCTTTGTTTTTTTTCTTATTTTCCGCCGTGACCGCCGTCGCCGTGAAACACCCGAGAGATGAGCACGAGTCCAAATCCCAGGCAGAACCGTCGCACACGGGCTCACACGGGCCAAATAACCACTCGGGCCGAAAAACACTGGGAGACTTTAATAGGATAGTTATGGTAAATGCGCTGTAATTATGGGGAATTTGGCTTGAAAGGTCTTTAGTTGGAGGAAAAAAAAAAAAAAGCAAAAGTCTTCGGGAGCACAAACAGTTCAACGCTGTCATTATGTGAACAGAACTCATTGTCTCGGTGAAACTGTGGTTTCGCTGACGCTCCCAGTTCTGTGGTGGAATTAAACCAATTACAAAGCTAACGTAAATTACCTCTCGGCCCTTTTGGGAAGCTTTAAATAAAAGGTTTCCTCTCCCAGAGGAGGCTGAGAGTTGCCAATCGTGCCAGTGGTGCCAGTGGTGCCAGTGGTGCCAGTGGTGCCAATCGTGGTGCCAGTGGTAACAGTGGTGCCAGTGGTAACAGTGGTGCCAGTGGTGCCAGTGGTAACAGTGGTAACAGTGGTGCCAGTGGTAACAGTGGTGCCAGTGGTAACAGTGGTAACAGTGGTGCCAGTGGTGCCAGTGGTAACAGTGGTAACAGTGGTGCCAGTGGTAACAGTGGTGCCAATCGTGCCAGTGGTAACAGTGGTAACAGTGGTGCCAGTGGTGCCAGTGGTGCCAGTGGTAACAGTGGTGCCAGTGGTAACAGTGGTAACAGTGGTGCCAGTGGTAACAGTGGTAACAGTGGTGCCAGTGGTGCCAGTGGTGCCAATCGTGCCAGTGGTGCCAGTGGTGCCAGCCAGTGGTAACAGTGGTGCCAGTGGTAACAGTGGTGCCAGTGGTAACAGTGGTGCCAGTGGTAACAGTGGTAACAGTGGTGCCAGTGGTGCCAATCGTGCCAGTGGTGCCAGTGGTAACAGTGGTAACAGTGGTGCCAGTGGTGCCAGTGGTAACAGTGGTGCCAGTGGTGCCAGTGGTAACAGTGGTGCCAATCGTGCCAGTGGTAACAGTGGTGCCAGTGGTGCCAGTGGGCAGTGGTACAGTGTGACAGTGGTGGTGCTAACCAGTGGCCAGTGGATGCCAGTGGTAACAGTAGTGCCAGTGGTGCCAGTGGTGCCAGTGGTGCCAATCGTGCCAGTGGTGCCAATCGTGCCAGTGGTGCCAGTGGTGCCAATGGTGCCAGTGGTGCCAATGGTGCCAGTGGTGCCAATCGTGCCAGTGGTGCCAATCGTGCCAGTGGTGCCAGTGGTGCCAGTGGTCACTGTCACATCAACGGTGTTGGTTTTAAACAAGAGAGTTTCTCCAGATACAAAAGAACATGATGACAGTAATGACTTGTGTATCTGTCACTGTGGTGTCAGTCATGTGATCTTATAACAGTGTCTCTGTAGAGAAGTTTTTAGAGAAGAAACGTATCGCGAAACAACATTCAAAGTAGGTTCGTAAGAAAATATGGATGAACTGATATATCACGATATACACTTTATCGAAATTTCACTGAATAGATTTTAAATTTGAATAAAGTATGTTTAAAAGTATATCATTTGATTTAATTAAAGTCCAAATATTTATGGGGTTTATTTTTGTATTGCAAGTAAACTTCCGGCCAATAGATGGCCAAAGTCATTACGACCTCAGTCGCAAAGTAACAGTGAATTCCTGCAAGATCCTGGCGATGACTGAGGACAATAGGATACAGGGACTCCAGCTGCTTTAAAGGCTGATGTTTGGACATATTTTGGTTTGAAAACAAATGAAAGCAGTTACGGTCAAGAGTCACATGGTCTGTAAATACTACAACACCAGAGTCAAGTACTCGACAATACTACACATATATATACTTGTTACTACACTATCACAACACCAGAGTCAAGTACTGGACACAATTACACATATATACTTGTTACTATACTATCACAACACCAGAGTCAAGTACTGGACAATACTACACATAGTATACTTGTTACTATACTATCACAACACCAGAGTCAAGTACTGGACAATACTACACATATATACTTGTTACTACACTATCACAACACCAGAGTCAAGTACTGGACAATACTACACATATATACTTGTTACTACACTATCACAACACCAGAGTCAAGTACTGGACAATACTACACATATATACTTGTTACTACACTATCACAACACCAGAGTCAAGTACTGGACAATACTACACATATATCCTTGTTACTACACTATCACAACACCAGAGTCAAGTACTGGACAATACTACACATATATACTTGTTACTACACTATCGCAACACTAGAGTCAAGTATTGGACAATACTACACATATATACTTGTTGGTACACTATCCCAACACCAGAGTCAAGTACTGGACAATACTACACATATATACTTGTTACTACACAATCCCAACACCAGAGTCAAGTACTGGACAATACTACACATATATACTTGTTACTACACTATCACAACACCAGAGTCAAGTACTGGACAATACTACACATATATACTTGTTACTACACTATCACAACACCAGAGTCAAGTACTGGACAATACTACACATATATACTTGTTACTACACTATCACAACACCAGAGTCAAGTATTGGACAATACTACACATATATACTTGTTACTACACTATCACAACACCAGAGTCAAGTACTGGACAATACTACACATATATACTTGTTACTACACTATCACAACACCAGAGTCAAGTACTGGACAATACTACACATATATACTTGTTACTACACTATCACAACACCAGAGTCAAGTACTGGACAATACTACACATATATACTTGTTACTACACTATCCCAACACCAGAGTCAAGTATTGGACAATATTCCACATATATACTTGTTGGTACACTATCACAACACCAGAGTCAAGTACTGGACAATACTACACATATATACTTGTTACTACACCATCACAACACCAGAGTCAAGTACTGGACAACACTAAACATATATACTTGTTACTACACTATCACAACACCAGAGTCAAGTACTGGACAATACTACACATATATACTTGTTACTACACTATCACAACACCAGAGTCAAGTACTGGACAATACTACACATATATACTTGTTACTTCACTATCACAACACCAGAGTCAAGTACTTGACAATACTACACATATATACTTGTTACTACACTATCACAACACCAGAGTCAAGTACTGGACAATACTACACATATATACTTGTTGGTACACTATCACATGTGAACCAGCCTCACATCTTTAAACTGTAAGTCAGTAAACCGGGTCATGATCCAGGCGTCCACCGACCCGACTTGTTGAACACGAGACTCACTTTAGCGACGCCTCGATATCGCGTGGCGTCGAGTGAGACGACGTTAACTGAGCCGCTCACAGTTGCCAGTCATGGTTTTCACATTAACGCAGACGATAATTACTCTCTCGGCGCTCCAGGACGCCGGCAGCTCCGGCTCAAGTCTAAAAACAGATCGAGGACCGGGGGGGGGCGACACCGAGCGTGCGCGGGGGTGACGAGGCAGTCTGGGTAATTATTTCCCGATCAATATTGTGACAAGCTCAGGAGTACGAATCCCAGCCCGTCTGACTGGAGTCGTCCCAGAGGGCTCTCCGGAGCTCGAGTGCTGCTGCCGCCATTGATTCCCACATGATAGCGCTCACATGACGGACATCTGCATGGATAACTGGCTGATCCTCATCGATTGGCTTCGTCCTGGACACGTCTTCTTCACGTCCATCCATCTTTGACCGGAAAAGATTCGGAACATTCCGCTGCCGAGGTGCTCACATGTCTTCACGAAACACATTTAGTTGTGTTACAATTGCGAGTGTCAACCCTAGGGTTGTCTATTGTCAAGTATCTTGCGACACAATACACTTGACATGTATCGCGATAGTGTAGGAACAAGGATATATTTGTAGACCCAAGTCGTAACTGCTTTCATTTGTGCTGAAACCAAAATATGTATGTAAGTAAGTCATTTTTATTTATATAGTGCTTTTCCAGACCAGGGTCACAAAGCGCTTAAACAATCAAAACAATATTCAATAAAGTATATACTTTAAAAGGTAAGTTAAACTGATTAATGTTCAAACATGGACTCGTCCTCAGTCATCGCCAAGGTTTTATATAGTTCTTTTTGCTACAGAGATGTAATCATTAGGAAGTTCATTTGCAACACAAAAATGAACATACACTGTGATATGTTGCAATGAAAAATGTAAAAAATAATAACAATAATTGTATTCTTTACTAATACACTTATATTCTTTTAGACTTTATTAAAATATAAACAGCTGAAAAACATGAGTAAAAGCCAATAATAAAACAACAATTTAACTACACTTCAGTGAAACTATTGTGAGCTTCTGAATGAATTCATATTTTCTTCCACCTCGAGTTAAAACGACAAACTCTTGCTCTAAAAGATGCCAAACATTCGATTCATTCTCTGGAAACATCAGCGAAAACAGAAGCTTTTTGCCTGAGGTCACGATGAGGTCACTCTTCCTACACATGTGACCAGCAAACATACATTTGAACTCGTAACTCGTGTATCATGTGAACAATTCAAAGGTTTAGTATCAAGGAAAACATGTCTGGAGCTTCGGAGAAGAAAAGGCGCTAGAATCATTTTCAGTACGACTGCTGCTCTTCCTTCTCCGCCTGCTCTACATGTGAGACACATTCCTCACACCTATCAGGCCAAACTCACACCTCCTGACAAACTAAATTACCGCCACACCGACTCGTCCTCGTCCTCCCAACCCCCCTTCCCAAGCTCACACCATCGGTCCGGCCAACCGCCTGGAAACGAGTCCAGAATAGAAGTTATTAAAGAGACCGTTAGGAGGTGTTGTGTCGACGCGACGTCCGACCCCGACATCATCATCTTCCGTCGGACGCCGACTCAAGCAAACGGTCGTGAACCGTGTTGGAGTCGTTTCCCCTCAAAGATGAGAATCAGAATTCTTTATTATTTCCATGATTCGTGGAGAATTTTGGTGGAGATTTTGGTTTGAAAACAAATGAAAGCAGTTACGACTTCGTCAAGAGTCACGTGGTCTGTAAAAAAAAAAAAACCAAAGCCAAGTACTGGACAATACTACACATATATACTTGTTACTACACTATCACAACACCAGAGTCAAGTACTGGACAATACTACACATATATGTACTTGTTACTACACTATCACAACACCAGAGTCAAGTACTGGACAATACTACACATATATACTTGTTACTACACTATCACAACACCAGAGTCAAGTACTGGACAATACTACACATATATACTTGTTACTACACTATCACAACACCAGAGTCAAGTACTGGACAATACTACACATATATACTTGTTACTACACTATCACAACACAAGAGTCAAGTACTGGACAATACCACACATATATACTTGTTACTACACTATCACAACACCAGAGTCAAGTACTGGACAAAACTACACATATATACTTGTTACTACACTATCACAACACCAGAGTCAAGTACTGGACAATACTACACATATATACTTGTTACTACACTATCACAATACCAGAGTCAAGTACTGGACAATACTACACATATATATACTTGTTACTACACTATCACAACACCAGAGTCAAGTACTGGACAATACTACACATATATACTTGTTACTACACTATCACAACACCAGAGTCAAGTACTGGACAATACTACACATATAAACTTGTTACTACACTATCACAACACCAGAGTCAAGTACTGGACAATACTACACATATATACTTGTTACTACACTATCACAACACCAGAGTCAAGTACTGGACAATACTACACATATATACTTGTTACTACACTATCACAACACCAGAGTCAAGTACTGGACAATACTACACATATATACTTGTTACTACACTATCACAACACCAGAGTCAAGTACTGGACAATACTACACATATATACTTGTTACTACACTATCACAACACCAGAGTCAAGTACTGGACAATACTACACATATATACTTGTTACTACACTATCACAACACCAGAGTCAAGTACTGGACAATACTACACATATATACTTGTTACTACACTATCACAACACCAGAGTCAAGTACTGGACAATACTACACATATATACTTGTTACTACACTATCACAACACCAGAGTCAAGTACTGTACAATACTACACATATATACTTGTTACTACACTATCACAACACCAGAGTCAAGTACTGGACAATACTACACATATATACTTGTTACTACACTATCACAACACCAGAGTCAAGTACTGGACAATACTACACATATATACTTGTTACTACACTATCACAACACCAGAGTCAAGTACTGGACAATACTACACATATATACTTGTTACTACACTATCACAATACCAGAGTCAAGTACTGGACAATACTACACATATATACTTGTTACTACACTATCACAACACCAGAGTCAAGTACTGGACAATACTACACATATATACTTGTTACTACACTATCACAACACCAGAGTCAAGTACTGGACAATACTACACATATATACTTGTTGCTACACTATCACAACACCAGAGTCAAGCACTGGACAATACTACACATATATACTTGTTACTACACTATCACAACACCAGAGTCAAGTACTGGACAATACTACACATGTATATACATTTTTACTACACTATCACAACACCAGAGTCAAGTACTGGACAATACTACACATATATACTTGTTACATCACAACACCAGAGTCAAGTACTGGACAATACTACAAATATATACTTGTTACTACATTATCACAACACCAGAGTCAAGTACTGGACAATACTACACATATATACTTGTTACTACACTATCACAACACCAGAGTCAAGTACTGGACAATACTACACATATATATACTTGTTACTACACTATCACAACACCAGAGTCAAGTACTGGACAATACTACACATATATATACTTGTTACTACACTATCACAACACCAGAGTCAAGTACTGGACAATACTACACATATATATACTTGTTACTACACTATCACAACACCAGAGTCAAGTACTGGACAATACTACACATATATACTTGTTACTACACTATCACAACACCAGAGTCAAGTACTGGACAATACTACACATATATACTTGTTACTACACTATCACAACACCAGAGTCAAGTACTGGACAATACTACACATATATACTTGTTACTACACTATCACAACACCAGAGTCAAGTACTGGACAATACTACACATATATACTTGTTACTACACTATCACAACACCAGAGTCAAGTACTGGACAATACTACGCATATATACTTGTTACTACACTACAGTATCACAACACCAGAGTCAAGTACTGGACAATACTACACATATATACTTGTTACTACACTATCACAACACCAGAGTCAAGTACTGGACAATACTACACATATATACTTGTTACTACACTATCAAAACACCAGAGTCAAGTACTGGACAATACTACATATATATACTTGTTACTACACTATCACAGCACCAGAGTCAAGTACTGGACAATACTACACATATATACTTGTTACTACACTATCACAACACCAGAGTCAAGTACTGGACAATACTACACATATATACTTGTTACTACACTATCACAACACCAGAGTCAAGTACTGGACAATACTACACATATATACTTGTTACTACACTATCACAACACCAGAGTCAAGTACTGGACAATACTACACATATATACTTGTTACTACACTATCAAAGCACCAGAGTCAAGTACTGAACAATACTACATATATATACTTGTTACTACACTATCACAGCACCAGAGTCAAGTACTGGACAATACTACACATATATACTTGTTACTACACTATCACAACACCAGAGTCAAGTACTGAACAATACTACATATATATACTTGTTACTACACTATCACAGCACCAGAGTCAAGTACTGGACAATACTACACATATATACTTGTTACTACACTATCACAACACCAGAGTCAAGTACTGGACAATACTACACATATATACTTGTTACTACACTATCACAACACCAGAGTCAAGTACTGGACAATACATTATTCGTGGAGAAGATCCACTCCTTTGTTTTGGTGCAACATCCAACTGAAACGAAACACAATAACATCTACACCAACATTTGTCTTTGAAGCCCCTCCTGCTCTTCTGCCGCCCACCCACAGAAGGTTGGCTGATAGCAGGCGTCGGCCTCCAGATGTGGACCTCATCACGCCGGAGTTTAACAGCTGCTACCAAACTAACCGCAGAAGCCAATCGAGCGTGACGTGTGCGATACTGCGATCTGCAGCCGGAAGATAAAAATAATCTCTCTCTGTAAATCATCTTCCTAACAAGATCTGCTTCTGGACTCGCAGATGTCGCGTAAGAAGACGAGAATCACGGCTGTAGCATGTGCGTTTTAACACGGGATCGCGTTGCAGCAGGACTTCCTGTTATTGCTCCCTCAGCTCCTGGAGAAGGACGCCGCTCTCTCAGGTTTGATGTTGCCTTTTATGACGTCAACGTGGATCGTGAGTCACCCTCTGCTTTCCTAGAGCGACTCCGATGTCTCCCATCAGCCGACCTGCTTTATTACCGTCTGCAGCGAAGCGTTCGCCGAGAGAAACCACAACAAGACGCGTCTCAGACGAGTCCGTTTGCTGCAGGGATTAAGAATATTCATGACTTGAGCTCAGACGGAGTCTGTGAGTTAAGTTTAAAGGGTGTTTGTTCGACAGAAAAAACAGCACAAACTCTGGCGTAACGTCTGTGTTTGTTTGAATCTTCACACCTCTCTGTCTCGGTCCGTCTGTCTTTGGCTCGTAAGATTGTTGTTTTCAGCCTCTCCTGGTACAACTTTTTTGTAAACGTGGGCTTGTTTATCAATAGATAAATCCAACTATGACCTGAGAGCAGTTCACCGTGAAGGTGGCCAGATTCGTAGTATCCATATATGTGGTCAGTGATTATTTATAGTGACATAGAGGTTTACTCACGTCTAATAAACTAATCTTTTTATCAGTCTGTGAGATATTTCTCTGACTTTTGCTTTTCACTAAACAAGCCTTTTCTCTTAAACTCACTCCTGTGTCCGTGTCCTACTTTACCACCACAACGTATCGATGCCGGAGGAGTCGGTTCATCCAAACAAAACCCTCTCGACTCCTACAAGTCTGGAATCCACTGTAGTCCATCCAAGCCACCTCACTAAGAGTCAACTCAGCACATCTCTCCAGCACACACTGAGGGCATTGAGGAGCTCCATCAGTGATAGGATGCTCCATCCCAGGTGCGTGAGAGAGAGGTACCGCAGAGCAGGGCAGATTTTTATTCTATTCTATTTAGATCTTTCTTTTCATTTTATTATTCTATTTCTGGGTGTCTTTTATTTTTTTTATTTGAGGTATTGCGCTTGCTGTTGTTTAAACTGAATTTCCCCTCGCGGGACAAATAAAGGATTTCTGATTCTGATCACCTTCTGAGTTTCTTACTCAGTTCTGTACTTCAGGAGATGCGTGGCCAACACTCTGGCACTGACGACTCAGTACAACTTTTTCAAGTACCGAGTCTCTGGCACCATCACAGGGTCCAGAAACCTCTGTGGTTTATTTGCCATCCTGACATATGGCACTCTCCAACCAACACACTCTCACACCTATGGACTACTCTCAGTAATCAGTTCACCTCTATGTGGTTTTTACTTTGTATGTCTCGACCCAGTATGTTGGACTGGTACATTTATAACCTTGGGTTTTTCCTCATGTTTGCTTTTGTTACACATTTTTCTTTAAATATTGACATTTTTACTCAAAGCTTAAACTCTGGGAAACACATTGGAGATGGTTACAAATCTTTGGAGGCAAACAAAAGTGAGATATCCTTTATTTTAGATTCCATTTTATTGTTGAAGATCAATACTTCCACAGATAGAGAAGTTCTTGAGGTTTTTGAGTGAGGCAGGTCTGAGTCAAAAGTTAAGCGGTCGATTTAAGGTCTTTCTTGTGGTCAGGAGCTCCAGATAGAACACGACCATAGTTTTGTTTCTCTAAGACGGGTGAGAAGCTGAGCTATCACGAAGAGGCTTGAAGTCCTAGACATCCCTCCTGTGAGATGTTCTCAACATGCATGTCATGGATCACTTAACAAGGTGATCCACAAGCAGAAGACTATAAACAGCAGACAGGAGAAAAGTTACCAAGAACACCAGAATGTCCACAGGATGTCAACAAGGTCCAAAACAGTATTTTTCAAAAAATAACAATCAAGTCCAGAGTCCTTTCTCTCAAAAAACAGTCCAAGGAAAACAAGGGGGTAGATTCCGACAGGGCAGCAAGACACACAATCCACTGAGGGGTAAGGAACAAAAGTCAAATCAAACACTCATCAAAAATGAAGTAACAAAAAACATTGACTAGGAAAACCTCAGGAACAACAATGTCCAAGGAACAAAGATAGAACAGCAGGTAGAACTGAGTGGAGTCAAAAATTTACCAGGTGGGACTGGAAACGAGCTGACAACTGCTGGCTGGAGATCAGCCCCTTAAATCTGTCTGGGCTGATTGATTGATCACCAGCAGCTGTGTGACTCTGCCAACCACTGTCGGGAACCGCGCCCGTCAACTGACGATGAAACCTCAAGTTAGCTTTGTGTAGTCCAGGGTCAGTTCTGATATGTATCCTAGTCCTTCTGAAGTTAATGCTGCCGACGCTATCGAGTATTCTTCCACTGCTATAAATACAAAGTAGATCCTCATCATCACCTTCCTCACCACACGCTCCAGTTGTGTAGTTGTTGGGGGTCGATGTAAAAAAGGGCTGATGAACAACAACGTCCAAGGAACAAAGATAGAACAGCAGGTAGAACTGAGTGGAGTCAAAAATGTACCAGGTGGGACTGGAAACGAGCTGACAACTGCTGGCTGGAGATCAGCCCCTTAAATCTGTCTGGGCTGATTGATTGATCACCAGCAGCTGTGTGACTCTGCCAACCACTGTCGGGAACCGCGCCCGTCAACTGTCAAAGAAAGAGAAAATGGCGAAGCAGGAAGTACTTTGACAAAATAAAACAAACTTGAAGAGGATCTTGACGATTAAACTCTTCTAATGCCATTTCCAACTCTTTTTCTCCCTCCATGCATGAGCTGTCTATTGTTTCTAAATAACTTTTCCTGCCCTCGCCCCGAACAACAACTTCTATCAGGAAGTTAATTTGGCTCCTTCTCAGAGCTGTGTGCAATACGCTATAAGTTGAATCTTTAATGTTGGATCACAGCGAGCGCTCTATTATTGACGACACATATTGTTTGGCATCTTGAATTTCGAAGCTGTCTCGCTCGCCCGCGGGTTCTTCCTCCTCCATCGAAGTCCTAGAGACGCCGGGCTTTGAAGTGTGTGCTGCCGTAGCTTGGCGCGAGGGTTGACGTGGAGTTCGCGGCAGGATTACATCCCTCCACAGGGTTGGTTGCTCACAAAGAGAACGACGTATCTGCGGATCCAGATAACTGGGAATATAGAGCTCGGCGGCTCCCAGGTTGTGAGTGTGAATCCGTTTTGTGTCTTCATGCGTGACTTTGAGCAGTTTGTGTGTGGGTGTTGAAAGCCCACGGGCAAGACTTTTCACAATAACACCCTATAGATGACGAGCAGAACTGTGAATTCGGTGTCAACGCCGCAATGCAGTCTCCAGATTTAGAGAGAAACAGTTTGTCTTTCATCGCCTCGGGCGCTATTTGTGATCAATATGTAGCACCTTGTCTCGACGCAGGTTCTCACCTGCGAGTTCAACCATCACACATTTTAAAATAATACATTTACAATCATCGTCAGGTGACTCACCTGTCAACACTCGTTTGTCACGTTATTCTAATCGACTATCGAGCGTCGTCTTCCAATCAATCTTCGTGATTGAACGTACTGATCATCTTACGTGACGCCCGTGTGACCTATTGTGTCTCCGTCACCGATGATGCTCCCTGACCTTCCCCGTGACCTTTGGCTGTCTGGTCACCACCTGGCCATGGGGGGTGGTTCTGTGCTAGAGAACACACACAGACTTCCTGGCACTCACCTGACGAAGATTAATGAGTCCTCAGATATTCATTAGTGTTCTCGGGAACAGCAGTCGGACGCGGCTCGAGGCCAGACTCCAGCCAGTGCCGCTGAGTTTTATTATTATTAAATGATGATGCAAACAACAAGATGGATATTATGAAGTTTGTTTCTCTGGTTAAAAAAAGTAGTCATTCTCAGTACTAGCTGAGGTATTTGTCTTTGCCCGTGGATTTTTATATACGATACAAAACAAATTTTCCGGGCACACAGTGGCTCAGGTTGCGAGAATGCTGCTGGTTCACTTCCAGGTCAGTTAAGGTAAGGTAAGGTAAAACTTTATTGATCCCTCAGAAGGTGTCCTTCGGGAAATTGTTTTTTACCAATAGCCAGCAATTTTTCAAAAACAATAAAAAATAATACATAAAAAATAAAATAATAAGAAGAACATAAGAGGAAGAACAAGATGACACTATCTAAGTCTAAAGATAAAGATAAAGAACATAGGTCAAAGAAAAACAACAAAGACAAAGGATACAAAGACTAACATAGAACAGAACATCCAGATACTTTCACTCCACTCCTGCCCCCGAACTCAGAATTGTACAATTTAATAGCCCGAGGGATGAATGAGTCCCTGAGTCTATTTGTTTTACACCTGGGTAGGAGCATTCGTGCTTCATCTGCTTCTCTGCTCACTGATGACAGTGTTGGGACTTTAACCTGACACGGATTTAAGAAGGAAGAGCAAGTGTATCTATAAGATCAATCTTACAAAAATGCCAAAAACTCGAGCCAACTGATGAGCTTTCTATGTGTAGTTTGTATGTTCTCCCTGTGTTGCGTGGGTTTACTCCAGACACTCCGGTTTCCTCCCACAGCCCGAAAACATACAGAGGTTGATTGAGAACTTGTCTCTGAGTGCCCTGAGACAGACTGGCGTCCTGTCCAGGGTGTCCCCCGCCTCTCGCCCGAAGAAGGCTTAAAACATTGGAGGACTTTTGGCAACTTTTAATAGTTGGTAACTGACTTAATGTTGGAGCTACAAAGTTCTTTAGTTTAAAACCTTCTTTGGAATGAGACGAATAAACCTTGTTGGCCTCTAAGTCCGGACTCAGATGGGTTCATGGCGTCATCGTGAGTCCAAGAAGAATAGCTCTGTAGGACCCTTCGTAGCACCTGTGAGGAGGAAACCAAGTGGATACCAGAGCCTTCTTTGTGAACCTGGTCTAGAAAAGCGCTCTATAAATATATTGCTTACTTACTTACTTGTATAGATATATATACACATAAAATACCTTCTACTCATTCATCATACAGTTTTTACTTGTGTTTGTTTCGCCTAAGATGGAGAAAACTTACCAGAAAAAACAGCCGATGAAATTAAATAAATAGTAAAAAGTAAATACTAAATATTGTTGTTTTTCCTATTCTGTGTTTGAACGTGTTGTTTAAGATGTTTATTATGATTTATATGCAGTTGGAAGTGAAAGTGGAAGATTGTTCCTCATGAAAAGGATGAGTTTATTCAAGAGCACCTCAACATGTTCACCTTCCTCAGCCTTTAACAATCTATCGTAGCAAGTAATTGTAAACATCGTTACAAACATGTGATTTATTTGAACAGCAGCTCAACTTCCACACAAACACAGATGGAGGCTCTAATTACTGCACCCACCTCACTTATGGTGCCAACAAAACCCCCATGATACCTTCTCAACCTACTCTATTATGCAACGCCTCATTGGCTGCTGCGCTGCGTTTAAAATACAAGTGTGATTCATTGACTGGGCGGCAAAGCATCACGGGAGATGAGCGGGTTGTTGCTACACGATGGCGACTCATATGTTGATTTGAAGGTTAAAGGCTTGTTTATTCAATTTTGTTTGTGAAGTGACAAATAAACGGCGGAGCCAAGACACTTTGTCTCCCAGCTGGTCTGGGGCCGCCTTGGGGCCCCCCCCCCGGGAGGAGCCGGGGCGAGGAAAGTCTGGACTTCCAGACCCGAACCCCGGATAAGCTAAAGAAAACTAAGTGAAACTACTTTTGTTTAATGCAGGGGATTCCAGATAAAGTGCAAAGGACGACAAAGTGCAAACGTAAATAAGGCAAAGAAAACGAGAATAAGGTGATTGAGTGACGATGACGATGAAACCTCAAGTTAGCTTAGTTAGTTGGGGGTCGATGGAAAAAAGGGCTGATGAACAACAACGTCCAAGGAACAAAGATAGAACAGCAGGTAGAACTGAGTGGAGTCAAAAATGTACCAGGTGGGACTGGAAACGAGCTGACAACTGCTGGCTGGAGATCAGCCCCTTAAATCTGTCTGGGCTGATTGATTGATCACCAGCAGCTGTGTGACTCTGCCAACCACTGTCAGGAACCGCGCCCGTCAACTGACGATGAAACCTCAAGTTAGCTTTGTGTAGTCCAGGGTCAGTTCTGATATGTATCCTAGTCCTTCTGAAGTTAATGCTGCCGACACTAGCGAGTATTCTTCCACTGCTATAAATACAAAGTAGATCCTCGTCATCACCTTCCTCACCACACGCTCCAGTTGTGTAGTTGTTGGGGGTCGATGGAAAAAAGGGATGATGAACAACAACGTCCAAGGAACAAAGATAGAACAGCAGGTAGAACTGAGTGGAGTCAAAAATGTACCAGGTGGGACTGGAAACGAGCTGACAACTGCTGGCTGGAGATCAGCCCCTTAAATCTGTCTGGGCTGATTGATTGATCACCAGCAGCTGTGTGACTCTGCCAACCACTGTCAGGAACCGCGCCCGTCAACTGACGATGAAACCTCAAGTTAGCTTTGTGTAGTCCAGGGTCAGTTCTGATATGTATCCTAGTCCTACTGAAGTTAATGCTGCCGACGCTATCGAGTATTCTTCCACTGCTATAAATACAAAGTAGATCCTTGTCATCACCTTCCTCACCACACGCTCCAGTTGTGTAGTTGTTGGGGGTCGATGGAAAAAAGGGCTGATGCAGGCGGTGTTGTTACTGATGGATGAAGAGCTGGTGCATCTGACACGTGCTGCTGAGATGCTAACAGCGACATACAGCCATGAATCTGAGGCCATTGTTTCTCAGAGCAGCCATGATGTGTAATTGTAGTTTTTATGCTTCACCATTAAGCCCTGAACGGACCTCGATCATCTGACGTGAGGTCAGTCCAGACGAACCATCTGCCGCCTCGTATTTACCAGTCACACCAGCCTCACGGACTGCATCGGTCAGCGCTCGCCGTGTGGACCCTCGCCTCCACGACCGCCTGCTGCTCCAGCACGAGGCGTCCAATGAGACGCGGTCGGATTATTGAGGTGTGTGTTGGCGCCGCCGCTGGACAGATGCTCCAGATGCTGCAGGTAATGGATGCTGGGCTGAGAGGAATCGACTCCGATTACTGATGGATTTGACTTAATGGCCGTGAGGGAGTCGGAATCCATGAGACGAGGGAACAACTCCTTACAGTGAAGGTTTAATTGTGGGATTTTAACGACGTTATTATTCACGGTGCAGCGTTAACTACGACAGCGAATTATCCTGTCCGTGATTTTCTAGTTTATAAGATGATTTATTCTTTAATCCATTTGTTTTACTGTGAAATAACATCACTTTTTTTTTAAATGTTGCTCTCTGAATGAATCTTCTTCCTCTGGATGTTTTACCTGAAACTGTACATGTTTAGCTTGTTGCTATTTTAACTTTATCCATAATCTTTGACATGTTTTTCTTTTGCTCGGATGTTAATATTTTAGGCACATTTTCATGATCGCGTCACAAATTGATTGGTTAAAACGTTGATTTGTTGAGAGGTCATTACTCATCTCAATACTTTCCAATACTTTTCTAATACATTTATTTTTCAAGAAAATCGGAAATACTTGCAAATTATTCTCATTTCAATGACATGTTTTTAAAGAAAATCTGTTTTTTAAGAATACATGTCTTTAGTATGAGTGTGTGTGTGAATGGTTGTGTGTCCTTGTGTGTCCTGAGACAGACTGGTGTCCTGTCCAGGGTGTCCCCTGCCTCTCGCCCTATGATACTGGGATAGACTCCAGTCTCCTTGCAGTAGAAAATGAATGAATGAGTGTCTTGAGTATTAATGTAAATGAAGCAAAAGTCATACTTCGACGCTCATGAAGGCTCGTCATGAACTCGAGGATCTAAACCCAGAACTTTGACGTCGACTCGACTTTACCGGCAGAGACTCTGTTATCCCGTCACACACTCGTGCTCTTATCAGCTCTTCAAACCTGGCGGACACTGATCCGGCAGACGACGGTTCTTATCAGTCGCACCAGCGTCACCTGCAGCGCTTTATCTGCCGCTGGATGTCGGACGACAAGGTTTTATCCAGAGCACCTTGTTTACCAGGAGCTCTGCTTTATTAGAGGATTATTGTGTGACTCTATTTTATCATCAGTGTGTGTGTTGTTGTGATGTGTGACTCTATTGTATCATCAGTGTGTGTGTTGTTGTGATGTGTGACTCTATTGTATCATCAGTGCGTGTGTTGTTGTGATGTGTGACTCTATTGTATCATCAGTGTGTGTTGTTGTGATGTGTGACTTTATTGTACCATCAGTGTGTGTGTTGTTGTGATGTGTGACTCTATTGTATCATCAGTGTGTGTGTTGTTGTGATGTGTGACTCTATTGTATCATCAGTGTGTGTGTTGTTGTGATGTGTGACTCTATTGTATCATCAGTGTGTGTGTTGTTGTGATGTGTGACTCTATTGTATCATCAATTTGTGTGTTGTTGTGATGTGTGACTCTATTGTATCATCAGTGTGTGTGTGTTGTTGTGATGTGTGACTCGATTGTATCATCAGTGTGTGTGTTGTTGTGATGTGTGACTCTATTGTATCATCAATGTGTGTGTTGTTGTGATGTGTGACTCTATTGTATCATCAGTGTGTGTGTGTTGTTGTGATGTGTGACTCTATTGTATCATCAGTGTGTGTGATGTGTGACTCCATTGTATCATCAGTGTGTGTGTGTTGTTGTGATGTGTGACTCTATTGTATCATCAGTGTGTGTGTGTTGTTGTGATGTGTGACTCTATTGTATCATCAGTGTGTGTGTTGTTGTGATGTGTGACTCTATTGTATCATCAGTGTGTGTGTTGTTGTGATGTGTGACTCTATTGTATCATCAGTGTGTGTGTTGTTGTGATGTGTGACTCTATTGTATCATCGGTGTGTGTGTGTTGTTGTGATGTGTGACTCTATTGTATCATCAGTGTGTGTGTTGTTGTGATGTGTGACTCTATTGTATCATCAGTTTGTGTGTTGTTGTGATGTGTGACTCTATTGTATCATCAGTGTGTGTGTGTTGTTGTGATGTGTGACTCTATTGTATCATCAGTGTGTGTGTTGGTGTGATGTGTGACTCTATTGTATCATCAGTGTGTGTGTTGTTGTGATGTGTGACTCTATTGTATCATCAGTGTGTGTGTTGTTGTGATGTGTGACTCTATTGTATCATCAGTGTGTGTGTTGTTGTGATATGTGACTCTATTGTATCATCAGTGTGTGTGTTGTTGTGATGTGTGACTCTATTGTATCATCAGTGTGTGTTGTTGTGACGTGTGACTCTATTGTATCATCAGTGTGTGTGTTGTTGTGATGTGTGACTCTATTGTATCATCAGTTTGTGTGTTGTTGTGATGTGTGACTCTATTGTATCATCAGTGTGTGTGTGTGTTGTTGTGATGTGTGACTCTATTGTATCATCAGTGTGTGTGTGTTGTTGTGATGTGTGACTCTATTGTATCATCAGTGTGTGTGTGTGTTGTTGTGATGTGTGACTCTATTGTATCATCAGTGTGTGTTTGTTGTGATGTGTGACTCTATTGTATCATCAGTGTGTGTGTGTTGTTGTGATGTGTGACTCTATTGTATCATCAGTGTGTGTGTGTTGTTGTGATGTGTGCCTCTATTGTATCATCAGTGTGTGTGTTGTTGTGATGTGTAACTCTATTGTATCATCAGTGTGTGTGTGTTGTTGCTGTGATGAGTTCACTGAGAGGGTTTGAGATGAAGGGACATTGTTGTTGAATTGATTTTTCGTCAAAAGGCTTTTACTCTTGCCTCAGGATTAGATTTGACTCTAACAGGATTAGTTTAAATCTGTTCAAGTCATAGAAAGCTGGAAACGTAACTTGTCACTTGGAAAAAGGAACCACTATATTTGTTGCAATTCCACTAAACAAAAGATAAACCAAGTGGACCTGGTCCCACTGGTTTCTTCTGAGGTCACGGCTGGACGTCTTCATCGTCATCTTCCTCGACCACTGCGTCTACGATCCTCAAGGTCGTCTCTTTGTTCTTCAGAAGAACGTCTTGAAACATCGGAGATCTTTGGAGAAACCTTGACGCAGTAGAACTTCTTGTTGCTCAGTCGTGGTGTGACGTGAACCTTCATCTGTGTTTCAACTACTTGATGATCATTAGAACCTGTTTGTACAAGATATATACACTACCGTTCAAAAGTTTGGGGTCACTTAGAAATGTCCTTATTTTTGAAAGAAAAGCACCATTTCCAGCAACTATCACTCCAGTGTTCTAACGGTACAATGTGTTTGCTCACTGGGTCAGAAGGTTAATGGATGGTTAGAAAACCCTTGTGCAATTATGTTAGCACAGCTGAAAACAGTTTAGCTGGTTAGAGAAGCTATGAAACTGACCTTCCTTTCAGCTAGTTGAGTATCTGGAGCATCACATTTGTGGGGACGATTAAACGCTCGAAATGGCCAGAAAAAGAGAACTTTCATGTGAAACTCGACAGTCTATTCTTGTTCTTAGAAATGAAGGCTATTCCATGCGAGAAATTGCCAAGAAACTGAAGATTTCCAACAACGGTGTGTACGACTCCCTTCAGAGAACAGCACAAACGGGCTCTAACCAGAGTAGAAAGAGAAGTGGGAGGCCCCGCTGCACAACTCAGCAAGAAGATAAGTACATTAGAGTCTCTAGTTTGAGAAATAGACGCCTCACAGGTCCTCAACTGGCAGCTTCATTAAGTACCTGCAAAACGCCAGTGTCAACATCTACAGTGAAGAGGCGACTCCGGGATGCTGGCCTTCAGGGCAGAGTGGCAAAGAAAAAGCCATATCTGAGACTGGCCAATAAAAGAAAAAGATTAATATGGGCAAAAGAACACAGACATTGGACAGAGGAAGATTGGAAAATGTGTTATGGACGGACGAATCCAAGTTTGAGGTGTTTGGATCACATAGAAGAACATTTGTGAGACGCAGAACAACTGAAAAGATGCTGGAAGAGTGCCTGACGCCACCTGTCAAGCATGGTGGGGGTAACATGATGGTCTGGGGTTGCTTTGGTGCTGGTAAGGTGGGAGATTTGTTCAGGGTTAAAGGGATTCTAAATAAGGAAGTGAACGCGCTCGTGAGCGCACACTCTTTGTGTAGCGTGTCTGAGTTGTGCTGCGGTGTGTCTGACATGAACAGTGTCGACTCCAAATGTGTGTTTGCTTTGACAGGCGCCGTCAACGCGTGTCACTGAGCACGAGTCGAGCCAAGGTTTCACCAAAGTCACGCCTGACGTCACATCTGACTGTCAATCACCGTCCATGACAGCTGACCTTTCTGGTGTGAACTTTGACCCGCTCTGCACACGACTCATTACACAAGCAGACACTACTCTTGACCTTTTGCACGATGGATGGAAGGTGCCAAATGTCAGCGAGGACCTGCGGCCATCTTGTTGTTCCCGGAGTGTTCAGAAGAAACGCACACAGTTGAACAATGTGTGCAATGTAGTGTGAACAAACGTATTAGTGAGAGTCAAAGTTCAGCTAAAGTGTGTGTGTGTTGTTGTGATGTGTGGTTCTATTGTATCATCAGTGTGTGTGTTGTTGTGATGTGTGACTCTATTGTATCATCAGTGTGTGTGTTGTTGTGATGTGTGACTCTATTGTATCATCAGTGTGTGTGTGTTGTTGTGATGTGTGGTTCTATTGTATCATCAGTGTGTGTTGTTGTGATGTGTGACTCTATTGTATCATCAGTGTGTGTTGTTGTGATGTGTGACTCTATTGTATCATCAGTGTGTTGTTGTGATGTGTGACTCTATTGTATCATCAGTGTGTGTTGTTGTTGTATGTGTGACTCTATTGTATCATCAGTGTGTGTGTTGTTGTGATGTGTGACTCTATTGTATCATCAGTGTGTGTTGTTGTGATGTGTGACTCTATTGTATCATCAGTGTGTGTGTGTTGTTGTGATGTGTGACTCTATTGTATCATCAGTGTGTGTGTTGTTGTGATGTGTGTCTCTATTGTATCATCAGTGTGTGTTGTTGTGATGATGTGTGACTCTATTGTATCATCAGTGTGTGTGTTGTTGTGATGTGTGACTCTATTGTATCGTCAGTGTGTGTTGTTGTGATGTGTGACTCTATTGTATCATCAGTGTGTGTGTTGTTGTGATGTGTGACTCTATTGTATCATCAGTGTGTGTGTTGTTGTGATGTGTGACTCTATTGTATCATCAGTGTGTGTGTGTTGTTGTGATGTGTGACTCTATTGTATCATCAGTGTGTGTGTGTTGTTGTGATGTGTGACTCTATTGTATCATCAGTGTGTGTGTGTTGTTGTGATGTGTGACTCTATTGTATCATCAGTGTGTGTGTGTTGTTGTGATGTGTGACTCTATTGTATCATCAGTGTGTATGTGTTGTTGTGATGTGTGACTCTATTGTATCATCAGTGTGTGTGTGTTGTTGTGATGTGTGACTCTATTGTATCATCAGTGTGTGTGTGTTGTTGTGATGTGTGACTCTATTGTATCATCAGTGTGTGTGTTGTTGTGATGTGTGACTCTATTGTATCATCAGTGTGTGTGTTGTTGTGATGTGTGACTCTATTGTATCATCAGTGTGTGTGTTGTTGTGATGTGTGACTCTATTGTATCATCAGTGTGTGTGTGTTGTTGTGATGTGTGACTCTATTGTATCATCAGTGTGTGTTGTTGTGATGTGTGACTCTATTGTATCATCAGAGTGTGTGTGTTGTTGTGATTCTGTGACTCTATTGTATCATCAGTGTGTGTGTTGTGTTGTGATGTGTGACTCTATTGTATCATCAGTGTGTGTGTGTTGTTGTGATGTGTGACTCTATTGTATCATCAGTGTGTGTGTGTTGTGATGTGTGACTCTATTGTATCATCAGTGTGTGTGTGTTGTTGTGATGTGTGACTCTTTTGTATCATCAGTGTGTGTGTGTTGTTGTGATGTGTGACTCTATTGTATCATCAGTGTGTGTGTTGTTGTGATGTGTGACTCTATTGTATCATCAGTGTGTGTGTTTGTTGTGATGTGTGACTCTATTGTATCATCAGTGTGTGTATGTGTTGTGATGTGTGACTCTATTGTATCATCAGTGTGTGTGTTGTTGTGATGTGTGACTCTATTGTATTATCAGTGTGTGTGTTGTTGTGATGAGTGACTCTATTGTATCATCAGTGTGTGTGTTGTTGTGATGTGTGACTCTATTGTATCATCAGTGTGTGTGTGTTGTTGTGATGTGTGACTCTATTGTATCATCAGTGTGTGTTGTTGTGATGTGTGACTCTATTGTATCATCAGTGTGTGTGTGTTGTTGTGATGTGTGACTCTATTGTATCATCAGTGTGTGTGTTGTGATGTGTGACTCTATTGTATCATCAGTGTGTGTGTTGTTGTGATGTGTGACTCTATTGTATCATCAGTGTGTGTGTTGTTGTGATGTGTGACTCTATTGTATCATCAGTGTGTGTGTGTTGTGATGTGTGACTTATATATCATCAGTGTGTGTGTTGTTGTGATGTGTGACTCTATTGTATCATGACCCACTGACCTCTCAGGAGGTCGTGAGATCTCGTAGTATCAAACGAACACACGTGTAATAATCCAGTTCTATCCCAGGATCTAGAATAATCTCCACATGTCAAAACTGACTCTCTCTCGTCATAATTAGCTGCTCGAGGATCACCTGAGAACCGAGGTCCGGGTGTGAGAGCGTCGGCGGCGCGAGGAGATAACAGGAAGTTAATCCCACGGATTCCAGCGAACAATAAAAGCGACTCACGCCTCTTCCTGCCGGAGTGACCCACTTGAACATGGATCCCTCAGAGTTCTTCCTCCTCACGAGTGGGTGTGGAGGGTCCGGGGGATCAGCCGTGTTTACGCTGGACTCAGGAAGCTCTCGCGCGAATGTTTGCCTGAAGGTTTCGCACTAAACCTGATCCTCTTCTGGGAAGACTCGGCTCTTGCGGCGTTGAAGTCGCAGCCAGAGTCTGTGGTGAGTCGAGTTGTTTCGCTGGTGAAGCGTCACGGACTGGGTTGAGTCCAGCAGGACTGGGTTGAGTCCAGCAGGACTGGGTTTAGTCCAGCAGGACTGGGTTGAGTCCAGCAGGACTGGGTTTAGTCCAGCAGGAGTGGGTTGAGTCCAGCAGGACTGGGTTCAGTCCAGCAGCAAACTGAGCGACCTCAGAGAGGAGCCGCCGGCGCGTCGTGATATCACCATATCAATTATAAATCCACCTCCTTGTACACGCATTGTATCATCAGTGTGTGTGTGTGTTGTTGTGATGTGTGACTCTATTGTATCATCAGTGTGTGTGTGTTGTTGTGATGTGTGACTCTATTGTATAATCAGTGTGTGTTGTTGTGATGTGTGACTCTATTGTATCATCAGTGTGTGTGTTGTTGTGATGTGTGACTCTATTGTATCATCAGTGTGTGTGTGTTGTTGTGATGTGTGACTATATTGTATCATCAGTGTGTGTGTTGTTGTGATGTGTGACTCTATTGTATCATCAGTGTTAGTGTGTGTTGTTATGATGTGTGACTCTATTGTATCATCAGTGTTTGTGTGTGTTGTTGTGATGTATGACTCTAATGTATCATCAGTGTGTGTTGTTGTGATGTGTGACTCTATTGTATCATCAGTGTGTGTGTTTGTTGTTGTGATGTGTGACTCTATTGTATCATCAGTGTGTGTGTGTTGTTATGATGTATGACTCTATTGTATCATCAGTGTGTGTGTTTGTTGTTGTGATGTGTGACTCTATTGTATCATCAGTGTGTGTGTGTTGTTGTGATGTGTGACTCTATTGTATCATCAGTGTGTGTGTTTGTTGTTGTGATGTGTGACTCTATTGTATCATCAGTGTGTGTGTGTTGTTGGTGTGTTGTTGTGATGTGTGACTCTTTTGTATCATCAGCATGTGTGTGTTGTTATGATGTATGACTCTATTGTATCATCAGTGTGTGTGTTTGTTGTTGTGATTTGTGACTCTATTGTATCATCAGTGTGTGTGTGTGTTGTTATGATGTATGACTCTATTGAATCATCAGTGTGTGTGTTTGTTGTTGTGATGTGTGACTCTATTGTATCATCAGTGCGTGTGTGTTGTTGTGATGTGTGACTCTATTGTATCATCAGTGTTAGTGTGTGTTGTTGTGATGTGTGACTCTATTGTATCATCAGTGTTAGTGTGTGTTGTTGTGATGTGTGACTCTATTGTATCATCAGTGTTAGTGTGTTTTGTTATGATGTGTGACTCTATTGTATCATCAGTGTTAGTGTGTGTTGTTGTGATGTGTGACGCTATTGTATCATCAGTGTTAGTGTGTGTTGTTGTGATGTGTGACTCTATTGTATCATCAGTGTGTGTGTGTTGTTATGATGTGTGACTCTATTGTATCATCAGTGTGTGTGTGTGTTGTGTGCTTTTGTGTGTGACTTATTGTATCATCAGTGTGTGTGTTGTTGTGATGTGTGACTCTTTGTATCATCAGTGTGTGTGTGTTGTGATGTGTGACTCTATTGTATCATCAGTGTGTGTGTGTTGTTGTGATGTGTGACTCTATTGTATCATCAGTGTGTGTGTGTTGTTGTGATGTGTGACTCTATTGTATCATCAGTGTGTGTGTTGTTGTGATGTGTGACTCTATTGTATCATCAGTGTGTGTGTTTGTTGTTGTGATGTGTGACTCTATTGTATCATCAGTGTGTGTGTGTTGTTATGATGTATGACTCTATTGTATCATCAGTGTGTGTGTTTGTTGGTGAGTGTGACTTAGCTCAGTGTGTGTGTGTGGTGAGTGTGACTCTATGTATCATCAGTGTGTGTGGGTTGGTGATGTGTGACTCTATTGTATCATCAGGGGGTTGTGAGTGTGACTCTATGTATCATCAGTGTGTGTGGGTGTGAGTGTGACTCTATTGTATCATCAGTGTGTGTGTGTTGTTGTGATGTGTGACTCTATTGTATCATCAGTGTGTGTTTGTACAAAACTCTCTTTTCATTGAAATATTGACATTAGAAAATGATCTTAAGCTCCATGAAAACACTTTATTTTTGGGAGATGAAATCTTTTAATAAATTGGAGGTTTGTCATCAATAGTCTCCACCTCCAAGGGACCCGTTGTATAAACAAAGCGTGATCACAGCTGGAGGAGGAGTGAAGCCATTATTACATCATAATGGACTCTCGTAACCTCTCGTTCGTCCAGATTTCAGAGCAACTTTATAAAGTAGTAAAGTGTAAAACATGGTCCTGATGAGAAGTTACTGCGTCTTGAAGAACATTCACTACATGTCAGGAGAGTTGAAGGTTCACTTTAAAAAAAAAAAGAGCGACCTCAGCAGGATCGTTGGATCAGGTCTGGATCCGTCCTGATGGCCCAGCTGTCATCAGACCTTCTAACACGTCAGGAGACGAGCTTGTCTTGACAGCTGCTCCTCCTCCTCCAACTCACCTGAGGTGTGATCCTTAGATCCAGGCCGGATGCTGACTCCACAGTTTGTTGAAACCCCGACAGACAAAAGGTTCTCGTTCCTCTCGAAATGTCGTCACAGAGCCTGTCAAACCTCACACCTCGGTCCTTCAACCGGACCTTCTGGTCTCCACGTATGTCTTTGTGTTGAGAACATTCACGATGCTTGTATAAACTCATGAGGAGATTTATTTGCTGTTTATTTACGGTTTCTTTGCTCTGATCCGACGCAACTTGACAGACGAGCATTTTGCAGTTATTTGTAGAACCTCTTATCACTGATTCAGTTCCTGGTCTCGATCGGCATCAGACCCTCGTGCTTCAGGATTAAAGCTTCATAAATGTAGATCATCTGCCTGGAGAGGTTTGAATCCAGATAAATATAGATTGAAAATTGAATTAAATTGAGTGTTTGATCTTCACATGATTCAGGGAGACAATAGAGACGATAATGGCCAAGAAAACACCCGATTTGATTTCTGTCATACCATTGAATGGGCGCATATCCTCATGTTATCATCCATTCATATGGGCCAGTAGGGCCCTATTCTACCTACTAGCATGTAGAATAGGCTGTTATCAGCCATTCATCTGGTTGACCCAATGTTATTACTGCCAGTAGAACCTCCCCCCTTTTTTTATTTAGCTAGAATATTAATACTAAAACGGGGTCGCCCCCTAATATTATCTAAGAACACTAAAAATAAAAAATATATTGTCTCGAGAGGGTTGCGAACCCGCGTCCCTGGGGGCAAAACGACAACCAAAATGACAACCATGGCAACTGGTTGACAACGATGCGCTGGTTGACAACGATGCGCTATCCACTGAGCTAAACCCTAACCCTAGGGTCTTTAACCCTAACCCTAACCCTAGGGTCTTTAACCCTAACCCTAACCCGGTACTTCCGTATCCTTTCGTGTTTTTCCCTGTCCAAGAAAGATAAAGTTATCTGTCTTTAAACGGAATAAATAAAATGTGAGGGTTAGGTTTAGGGTTAGGGTTAGGGTTAAAGACCCTAGGGTTAGGGTTAAAGACCCTAGAGTTAGGGTTAAGTGTTAGGGTTAGGTTAGGGTTAGGGTTAAAGACCCTAGGGTTAGGTTAAGACCCTAGGTTAAAGACCCTAGAGTTAGGGTTAAAGCCCTGGGTTAGGGTTAAAGACCCTAGGGTTAGGTTAGGGTTAAAGACCCTAGAGTTAGGGTTAGTGTTAGGGTTAGGGTTAGGGTTAAAGACCCTAGGGTTAGGGTTAAAGACCCTAGAGTTAGGGTTAGTGTTAGGGTTAGGGTTAAAGACCCTAGGGTTAGGGTTAAAGACCCTAGAGTTAGGGTTAGTGTTAGGGTTAGGGTTAGGGTTAAAGACCCTAGGGTTAGGGTTAAAGACCCTAGGGTTAGGGTTAGAGTCCTAGCGTTAGGGTTAAAGACCCTAGGGTTAGGGTTAAAGACCCTAGAGTTAGGGTTAGTGTTAGGGTTAGGGTTAGGGTTAAAGACCCTAGGGTTAGGGTTAAAGACCCTAGGGTTAGGGTTAAAGACCCTAGAGTTAGGGTTAGTGTTAGGGTTAGGGTTAATGACCCTAGGGTTAGGATTAGTGTCAGGGTTAGGGTGCAGCTCAGTGGATAGCAAATCGGCCATGGTTGTCTTTTTTTTTTTGGCCCCAGGGACGCGGGATCGAGTGTGAGACACGTGCAGGCGACACATTGTTAGGACTTCGATCTGCTGTTTGTTGTGTTTGTTTTCCACACAAAACAGAGTGAAAAGCATGCAGATCTGGCGGCGAACGCTCAGACGCAGGCAGGGGCGGACGAGTCCTCCGGGCTGATGACGGACAGATTGACGTCGTGTCGAATCCTTTGAGAGGTGATGAATGACTCGTGTTCGGTCCAGCGTTTGCCAGAAACCTTTCAGTCGGAGAACGTTTTGGCTGCAGGAGTTGGAACTCGCTGCCGAGCGGCGGCTCCGAACAAGCTGCGGTCGAAGTCGTACATGTTCCTGGAGAACCTGGATCCAGGGAGGATCTGAACCTGGTCCAGGACCGGGGAGTCGTGTTTGTGAAAAGCTAGCGGTTGTAAAAAAAAAAAGACGAGGTCTCGAGCTCCTGAGCGTGAGGTCGTACGGCAGATGGATGTCGTCTCGCGTTTCCTGGATTCTGTTTTTCCACTTTAATAAAAGAGATTCAAAGCCGTGGCCGAGAGTCAATGTTCCATGTGTGACCATCTAAGGAAAAGTTTCCTCAAAGAACGAGCAGAACTTAAGTCATCGACTCGATCCAGACTCTGTAGGTCTTGTGGTTCAGATCCTCGCCCTGGCCTCGGGGCTCCTGCTGCTGCCGGAGAGACATTAGAAGCTTCAGGAGATGGATGGATGGTGAGGGAGGAGGGACACCAGCAGCATCAGGATGGATGGACGAGGGTGAGCGGAGAGTAATGGGGGGCGTCTGGTGAGTGATGGGGGGACATCAGTCCACGGCTGTTTCAATTTAAGCCTCACTTTACATCCTGGTCGTGTTACTCATCAGGAGTCTGTTGCCTTCTGTCCTCAACACTTTACTTCACAGTAGTATTACTCTGTCAGGCTCTGTAGTAGTACTCTGTGTGGCTCTGTAGTATTACTCTGTCAGGCTCTGCAATATTACTCTGTGTAGCTCTGTAGTATTACTCTCTGAGGGTCTTTAGTATTCCTCTGCAAGGCTCTGTAGTATTACTCTGTCAGGCTCTGTAGTATTACTCTGTGTGGCTCTGAAGTATTACTCTGTGACACTCTGTAGTATTACTCTGTCAGGCTCTGTAGTATTACTCTGTGACGCTCTGTAGTATTACTCTGTCAGGTTATGCAGTATTACTCTATCAGACTCTGTAGTATTCCTCTGGGAGGCTCTGTAGTATTACTCAGTCAGGCTCTGTAGTATTCCTCTATGAGGCTCTGTAGTATTACTCCGTGTGGCTCTGTAGTATTACTCTGTCAGGCTCTGTAGTAGTACTCTGTGTGGCTCTGTAGTATTACTCTGTCAGGCTCTGCAATATTACTCTGTGTGGCTCTGTAGTATTACTCTCTGAGGGTCTTTAGTATTACTCTGCAAGGCTCTGTAGTATTTCTCTGTCAGGCTCTGTAGTATTACTCTGTCAGGCACTCTGTAGTATTACTCTGTCAGGCTCTGTAGTATTACTCTGTGAGGCTCTGTAGTATTACTCTGTCAGGCTCTGTAGTATTACTCTGTCAGGCTCTGTAGTATTACTCTGTGAGGGTCTGTAGTATTACTCTGTGTGGCTCTGTAGTATTACTTTGTGTGACTCTGTAGTATTTCTTTGTGTGAGTCTGTAGTATTACTTTGTGTGACTCTGTAGTATTACTCTGCGAAGGCTCTGTAGTATTACTCTGTGTGGCTCTGTAGTATTACTCTGCGAGGCTCTGTAGTATTACTCTGTGTGGCTCTGCAGTATTACTCTGTGAAGGCTCTGTAGTATTACTCTGAAAGACTGTGTAGTCTCTTGGAATACACCTTATAATGTAGTAAATGGACATGTTATATACGTATGTTAGTACTTTATGTGTTGGACAATGTGGGACGCGCTTCTCAATGCTAAGTAGTATAATATTCTAATATATATTTACTCAAGTATTATAATGAAAACTTCAAGTCATACTAGCCTCACAAGACAGTCTTGAGTCTGAAGTCGTTCCTTCATCGCTGCCTCGTGTTTATCGTCTCCCAGAGGGACCGTTAGCATCACTCAGTCTGCAGGCCTGCGCCGCCGCATGCTCTCTGGAAGTAAAAGACTGAAATGGAAAGTAGAGATGAAAGAGTAAACTTGGTTGAGATAGTTAACGTGAGTTACATCTGTTTTAATTATTGACCAACTGTCTTGAAGGTTCTCCGCACAGATGTTGTTTATAGATATGAAGACGTATTAGAATCAGACGTGTTTTCAATTATTCTGAAGCTTCAGAGCCTCACAGTCGTTCAAGGAAGACATAAAGAAAAATGTTTGTCATGAAGGCTGAGGTGCAACAATAAAAAGGATGAGTGAATCCAAAATACTCCTGGAACCTTCTGGAGCGTGACCTGCGTAGGTTCCTCAGTCAGCGGCAGATGTTTCGAGCTTCTCACCTGCATCGATCGTTGAAAACACTCGACTCTATCAACAGACTTCACTTCTTCTCTGCCAAACTTTTTTTTCTCTCTCCTTCTCTGGCTGATCATCTCTGGAGTTGCTCTTCGCTCTGATTCGCTGCCAACTGGCTCCAAGTCAGAAGATGTTCCTGCAGCAGATGGTTCTGGAGGAGCCCGAGGTGTCTTCAGGAGGACCCGGGTCTCGTCCACAGTTGATCCGCGGCTCTAAGTGTTGCTGTATTTATAGCCGGAGCGGCTCCGAGTGACTGATCTCTCTTTGTGTTCTTCTAATGGCTCCTCGGAGAGAGCGAGCTGTAGTTATCGCGAGCGTCCTTCTGCTCGCCGCCATTAACTTCACCTCGGACGCGCATCCATCACCTGCCACTCCTGGAACTGATCCGGAGAAGCCTATTACGCTTTTTATATTTATATTTCCTGAGTCACCGCCGTTGATTTCTAGACGCTTTTGTCTTCCGCGCCGTCCTTCTCTACGGACTGATGGATGGCTCCTATTAAAGGGGACAACCCCCCCCCCCGCCCGCCCGGGCGTGGACCCCCCGTCCCACTGTAGGGGACGAGCAGGACTCGTCATTGATGGACGAGCTCGGAAAACGCTCGCCGCTGCCGGCGTCGTACGACATCTGGAGCCGCGTTACCGAGGCGACACGTGACGGCGGCGGGCGTGGAAATACGAAAGCGCCGCTAATGTTAGCGTGTTAATCAGGCGGGCGACGGTAACTAATGGGCCGACGACAGACTCCGAATGAAGGGGAGTCGTGGTCCGATACCAACCGTGTGAGGCGTTATCGCGCCGGCGGAGGATTATCACCTCATTAGAGCGTGTTCTGTGAATTATTGATCAACCACGCAGAGATAAGTCCGTCGACCCTGTGGTTACTGTGTTTTAGACTTCAGTACCTGAGCCAGGGACAGGTGGCGCTGTTGGCCTGTTAGACACTGTAAGGTTAACAAAAACAACTGATCGCTTTTATAGACGTAGTTAAAGTTAAACATCTTTCCCTCATGTCTCATGTCTACTCATGTTGATTATCTTCAGAGTCATGTGTTCTTTTTAGAGACAAAAATGTTTGTTCATTTTAATGTAGCGACTGGAGCTCAGTTGTCTTCGTCTTCATCTTTGTCCAAAAAGACACTTAAAACATCCAAATACCTCCATGGTCAATATTTAATCGTAGTACTTCTTTTCACTGTAGCATGTTAGCCTTTTAGCTTCCGCTACAAACAAACGTAATAAAAGAAAATATGAAGCTATTACATTTTTTTTAAATCAATTCTTCTCATGCTGAGGCTTCAACACAAGATGTTACTGTTAGGGGTTTTTGTGTTCCGATGAACCGACCCCTCCCCAGCCTCGTATGTGGTGGTGGAATGAAGGACAGACACATGGATGAGTTTAAGAAAAATGCTCGTTTAGTGAATTATGCAAAAGTCAGAGACAAACTTACGTGAACACGGGCGCTAGCAAGCAGAGAGATCTATCGAATGCCAGAACGCAAAGATCTCACAAAATGGTGGATCTTTATAGTAGAATATTCAGGTTAACGCCTCTAGTCAAATGTGAATGTAGGATTGGTCAGTAACTGTAAACACTTGATTCTAAGATGGCCGTCGCACGTGATCGTAGTGGAAACTTACCGAAGGTTTGTTGTTTTCTAGAGAGAGTTTGTTCCCAGCTTCTTGCTGGACTGTTGTGTCTTTCAGTGGGAGTTTTCAAACAGGTGTCCACAGATTTGCTGGGAGTCTGGGATTGTTTAGTCTTTCTGTGTGTGTGAGGCTTTGTGACCTCGGCCTTTGAGTTGTGAACCTGAGTTTAGTTTAAGTGAATGCAATGCAAGAATAGGATTATTTAATATGAATTAAATATGTAAGATTATCAGTTAATCAAGTGACTATTTGAAATGTGTGTTAAATCTAGATGATTGATTACAGTAAAGTTGTCATTTCCATACATTAGAGTCAAGCAGTTTGAAGGTATTTCGATGTTTTTAAGTGTCTTTTTGGACGAAGATAAAGACGAAGACAAACTGAGCTCCTTTCGCTACATTAAAATGAACAAACATTTTTGTCCAGAACTCTAAAAAGAACAGATTATTCTGAGAATAATCAACATTAGACTCTAGATGGTAGAACCAGTTGGACTCAAAAAACAAATAAATCTAACGTATAAATAAACTAAACTCAAGGATTCGTTTTATCGTCTGAACCGTGGATGGAGAGAAACTCTTTGAAACGTGGTTAGAAAAAAACGTCAGTAAATATCGATCAATGGTTCTTATGTTTCTTTGCACTTTCACGCCTGGTCAGTCGCTAAATCCGGTCTCGCCTCAGGGACGCGACGGCCGAGGCTGTGATCAAACCGACAACCTCTCGGTCGAAAAAGCCGACAGAACTACACGCTTGTTTGTGCCGAGCGAGCATCGTAGAAGAGCGTCCCTGAAGATGTCCTCGGTCCAAGTGTCGCTTCGGTTTCCTTCACTGGAGTGCAAAACTGTCGCAACATTTACTTTATGTTGTGCCGGAACCTGCGAGTTTTGTTGTGTCTTCAGAAAATCTTCTTCACCATCACTCGTTTTTACAAACTCCCTTCTGAATTCGTGTCCTCGTCTCCTCCTCAAGGTCAAGCGAGACGTTTTAAATCCTCGTAACTTCGTCGGCGCGAGGAAAGTCATCCCGGGACACGTGGCCTCCACCGTGAGCGTCCTCGGGGTCTCGGGGTCGGGACTCTCTCGGACCATTAACTCCACATTCCCCCGGTCCTGACACAGAGATAACAAGATACAGAAGATGATGAATCCAAACTCATCGACGTGTCGCCGCCTCGTCCCGGGTTTGTTTTGTCTCCGCGGCGATGGGAACAGACCTGGTTAATAACGTTGGTAACTGGTGCTTGAAGCGTTGACTGAAGGTTGTGGGTTCACGATGTATTATCTTCTCTCCTCAAGAACGGTTGAGGTTTTTTTTTTTAAAGATCTGTATTTTATAACCTTGTGACGAAGAAGAATCCAGAGTTAATGTCGTCGGGATTGTTGCTCAAAAACCAGCGTAAACGCCGCGAGTGTTTGTTCAAATGAATTTCCTTCTCCTGCAGAGGAAACAAAGGAAGTTGCTGTTTTGCTATAATTGAGTGAGCGCTCATTGATTTTCCTGTCGCTCGCCTCTCGCAGGTAAGTGGATGTGTTTTGCCGTCAGGGGTCCGAGGGGGTCCGAGGGGGGGGCGAGGGGTGAGTCATTTTTCACTGGGAAGCGAGTGGCTCCGCCCCCTTTTTACACCAGGAGACGCTTGTGTTCTGAGCGAGAACGATTGAGGACCTGAGAACATTATGAGGAGACATGAGGACACATGAGGACACATGAGGAGACATGAGGACACATGAGGACACATGAGGACATATGAGGACACATGAGGACACATGAGGAGACACGAGGACACATGAGGAGACATGAGCCGAGCACATGAGGAGGACACATGAGGACACATGAGGCCAGCACAGCTGAGACATGAGGCACACATGAGGACACATGAGGACACATGAGGACACATGAGGCTACCACATGAGAACATGAGGAGGACACATGAACACATGAGGACACATGAGAGACATGAGGCCCCACATAGCCACAGGTGAGGAGACTACTGAGGACACATGAGGAGCATCGAGGACACATGAGGACACATGAGGACATATGAGGACACATGAGGAGACACGAGGACACATGAGGACACATGAGGACACATGAGGACACATGAGGACACATGAGGACACATGAGGACACATGAGGACACATGAGGACACATGAGGACACATGAGGACACATGAGGACACATGAGGACACATGAGGACACATGAGGACACATGAGGACATGAGGACACATGAGGACAGACATGAGGACACATGAGGAGGACACATGAGGACACATGAGGACACATGAGAACATGAGGACACATGAGGACACATGAGGACACATGAGGACACATGAGGACACATGAGGACACATGAGAGAGGACACATGAGGACATGAGGACACATGAGGACACATGAGGACACATGAGGACACATGAGGAGACATGAGGACACATGAGGACACACGAGGACACATGAGGAGACATGAGAACACATGAGGACACATGAGGATACATGAGGACACATGAGGAGGGCATGATGAGAGGACACATGAGGAGGACACATGAGGACACATGAGGACACATGAGGACACATGAGGACACATGAGGAACATGAGGACACATGAGGACACATGAGGACACATGAGGACACATGAGGACAC
Organism: Callionymus lyra; assembly: GCA_016630915.1. Taxonomy (NCBI): domain Eukaryota; kingdom Metazoa; phylum Chordata; class Actinopteri; order Syngnathiformes; family Callionymidae; genus Callionymus; species Callionymus lyra. Next base: position 173,659 of record JACEEU010000693.1, on the reverse strand, counting down.
ATGAGGACACCTGACGGACACATGAGGAGACACATGAGGACACATGAGGACACATGAGGACACATGAGGACACATGAGGACACATGAGGACACGATTTGAGGAGACATGAGGACACATGAGGGAGGCACGTGATGAGGAGCACATGAGGCACGAGGACACATGAGGACACATGAGGACACATGAGGACACATGAGGACACATGAGGACACATGAGGACACATGAGGACACATGAGGACACATGAGGACACATGAGGAGGACACATGAGGACATGAGGACACTGAGGACACATGAGGACACATGAGGACACATGAGGACACATGAGGACACACATGAGGACACATGAGGAGACATGAGGACACATGAGGACATGAGGACACATGAGGACACATGAGGACACTTGAGGACACATGAGAACACATGAGGACACATGAGGACACATGAGGACACATGAGGACATATGAGGACACATGAGGACACATGAGGACACATGAGGACACATGAGGACACATGAGGACACACATGAGGACACATGACATAGGACATGAGGAGACATGAGGACACATGAGGAGACATGAGGACACATGAGACATGAGGACACATGAGGAGACATGAGGACACATGAGGAGACATGAGGACACATGAGGACACATGAGGACACATGAGGACACATGAGGACACATGAGGACACATGAGGACACATGAGGACACATGAGGACACATGAGGACACATGAGGACACATGAGACATGAGGACACATGAGGAGACATGAGGACACATGAGGACACATGAGGACACATGAGGACACATGAGGACACATGAGGACACATGAGGACACATGAGGACACATGAGGACACATGAGGACACATGAGGACACATGAGGACACATGAGGACACATGAGGACACATGAGGACACATGAGGACACATGAGGACACATGAGGAGACACGAGGACACATGAGGACACATGAGGACACATGAGGACACATGAGGACACATGAGGACACATGAGGACACATGAGGACACATGAGGACACATGAGGACACATGAGGACACGTGAGGACACATGAGGACACATGAGGACACATGAGGACATGAGGACACATGAGGACACATGAGGACACATGAGGACACATGAGGACACATGAGGACACATGAGGAGACATGAGGACACATGAGGACACATGAGGACACATGAGGAGACATGAGGACACATGAGGACACATGAGGACACATGAGGACACATGAGGACACATGAGGACACATGAGGACACATGAGGACACATGAGGAGACATGAGGACACATGAGGACACACGGAGACATGAGGACACATGAGGAGACATGAGGACACATGAGGACACATGAGGACACATGAGGACACATGAGGACACATGAGGACACAGAGTGAGGACACATGAGGACACATGAGGACACATGAGGACACATGAGGACACGAGGACGAGGACACATGAGGACACATGAGGACACATGAGGACACATGAGGAGGACACATGAGGACACATGAGGACACATGAGGACACATGAGGACACATGAGGACACATGAGGAGACATGAGGACACATGAGAGGACACATGAGGACACATGAGGACACATGAGAGACACATGAGGACACATGAGAGACACATGAGGACACATGAGACATGAGGACACATGAGAACACATGAGGAGACATGAGGACACATGAGAAGACATGAGATGAGACATGAGGACACATGAGGAGGACACATGAGGAGACATGAGGAACATGAGGACACATGAGGAGACATGAGGACACATGAAGACACATGAGGACCACATGAGACACACACACACACACACACACACACACACACACACACACACACACACACACACACACACACACACACACACAGACACACACACACACTCGATCAGGGGCTCGACGTTACAAACATTCATCGTTTACTTATCATAAAATACATAAAACTCTTGAAATACTTACGACTTCAACAACTGCATCTGCGACCCCCGGGCCCAGGAACCTGAATACAGCGAACGACTTCACCTGTCAGCGAGTGACGCCCGGATCAAGGGAAGCTGGAGAGTGGATGTGAAACGATTGTTAAACAGACGAGCGACACAAACCCTCCCAGTGCATTGTGGGTAGTGATTAGATCACTGTTCATCATTGTCAGTTTGGGATCTTTTCTATCCGATAACAAGGCGTCGGGAGTCGACGGTCGGCGATGGAAGTGGGTTGAACAGAAGTGAGAGAACAAAGCAGTTTCTCCAGAAGATCTGCAGAAGATCTGCAGGCGTTCCTCTGCCAGGAGGAACTCTGCGTAAATGTTTCATGATTCGATGCATATTTGATCCTCGACGGCAGGATCTATAGAAGATCCTGGATCTGAATGTTGCTTTTGTTTCTGAAGACACACAAATATGCTGTAACTGGTGACACACTTGAACTACACACAATTATTTGTGTCCTTTGTTGCTAAACTGGACCTCTAGACTGGACCTCTAGACTGGACCTCTAGACTGGACCTCTAGACTGGACCTTTAGACAGGACCTCTAGACTGGACCTCTCGACTGGACCTTTAGACTGGACCTCTAGACTGGACCTCTAGACTGGACCTCTAGACTGGACCTCTAGACTGGACCTCTAGACTGGACCTCTAGACTGGACCTCTAGACTGGACCTTTAGACTGGACCTCTAGACTGGACCTCTAGACTGGACCTCTAGACTGGACCTCTAGACTGGACCTCTAGACTGGACCTTTAGACTGGACCTCTAGACTGGACCTTTAGACTGGACCTTTAGACTGGACCTCTAGACTGGACCTCTAGGCTGGACCTCTAGACTAGACCTCTAGACTGGACCTCTAGACTGGACCTCTAGACTGGACCTTTAGACTGGACCTCTAGACTGGACCTCTCGACTGGACCTCTCGACTGGACCTCTAGACTGGACCTCTAGACTGGACCTTTAGGCTCGGACCTCTAGACTGGACCTCTAGACTGGACCTTTAGACTGGACCTCTAGACTGGACCTCTGGACTGGACCTTTAGACTGGACCTCTAGACTGGGCCTCTAGACTGGACCTCTAGACTGGACCTTTAGACTGGACCTCTAGACTGGACCTCTAGACTGGACCTCTAGACTGGACCTTTAGGCTCGGACCTCTAGACTGGACCTCTAGACTGGACCTTTAGACTGGACCTCTAGACTGGACCTCTAGACTGGACCTTTAGACTGGACCTCTAGACTGGACCTTTAGACTGGACCTCTAGACTGGACCTCTAGACTAGACCTCTAGACTAGACCTCTAGACTGGACCTTTAGACTGGACCTCTAGACTGGACCTTTAGACTAGACCTCTAGACTGGACCTTTAGACTGGACCTCTCGACTGGACCTCTAGACTGGACCTCTAGACTGGACCTCTAGACTAGACCTCTAGACTGGACCTCTCGACTGGACCTCTAGACTGGACCTCTAGACTGGACCTCTAGACTGGACCTCTAGACTAGACCTCTAGACTGGACCTTTAGACTGGACCTTTAGACTGGACCTCTAGACTGGACCTCTAGACTAGACCTCTAGACTGGACCTTTAGACTGGACCTCTAGACTGGACCTCTAGACTGGACCTCTAGACTGGACCTTTAGACTGGACCTTTAGACTGGACCTCTATTTGCCTGGGCTGTAAGAAATGATGGATGCACTTAAATATCACATTTTATTTTTTTCACGATACTGTATCCATATCAAACAGCACAGAGTCTGTTTATTTTTGTGTTGTAATTAAACTTAAGGCCTCTAGATGGCAGAATTTGTTACGTCTTCCGCAGCTAAAGGAAGAATGATGACTGAGGATGAGAGGATACAGTGAGTCCAGCAGCTTTTAAAGCTGATATTTGGACATATTTTGGTTTGAAAACTAGTACTCGACAATACTACACATATATACTTGTTACTTCACTATCGCAACACCAGAGTCAAGTACTGGACAATACTACACATACAGTATATACTTGTTACTTCACTATCACAACACCAGAGTCAAGTACTGGACAATACTACACATAGAGTATATACTTGTTACTTCACTATCGCAACACCAGAGTCAAGTACTGGACAATACTACACATACAGTATATACTTGTTACTTCACTATCACAACACCAGAGTCAAGTACTGGACAATACTACACATACAGTATATACTTGTTACTTCACTATCACAACACCAGAGTCAAGTACTGGACAATACTACACATATATACTTGTTACTACACTATCACAACACCAGAGTCAAGTACTGGACAATACTACACATATATACGTGTTACTACACTATCACAACACCAGAGTCAAGTACCGGACAATACTACACATATATACTTGTTACTTCACTATCGCAACACCAGAGTCAAGTACTGGACAATACTACACATATATACTTGTTACTACACTATCGCAACACCAGAGTCAAGTACTGGACAATACTACACATATATACTTGTTACTACACTATCACAACACCAGAGTCGAGTACTAGACAATACTACACATATATACTTGTTACTTCACTATTGCAACACTAGAGTCAAGTACTGGACAATACTACACATATATACGTGTTACTACACTATCACAACACCAGAGTCAAGTACTGGACAATACTACACATATATACTTGTTACTACACTATCACGACACCAGAGTCAAGTACTGGACAATACTACACATATATACGTGTTACTACACTATCGCAACACCAGAGTCAAGTACTGGACAATACTACATATATATACTTGTTACTACACTATCACAACACCAGAGTCAAGTACTGGACAATCCTACACATATATACTTGTTACTACACTATCATAGCACCAGAGTCAAGTACTGGACAATACTACACATATATACTTGTTACTACACTATCGCAACACCAGAGTCAAGTACTGGACAATACTACACATATATACTTGTTACTTCACTATCACAACACCAGAGTCAAGTACTGGACAATACTACACATATATACTTGTTACTACCATATCACAACACCAGAGTCAAGTACTGGACAATACTACACATATATACTTGTTACTACACTATCGCAACACCAGAGTCAAGTACTGGACAATACTACACATATATACTTGTTACTTCACTATCACAACACCAGAGTCAAGTACTGGACAATACTACACATATATACTTGTTACTACACTATCACAACACCAGAGTCAAGTACTGGACAATACTACACATATATACTTGTTACTACACTATCACAACACCAGAGTCAAGTACCGGACAATACTACACATATATACTTGTTACTTCACTATCGCAACACCAGAGTCAAGTACTGGACAATACTACACATATATACTTGTTACTACACTATCGCAACACCAGAGTCGAGTACTGGACAATACTACACATATATACTTGTTACTACACTATCACAACACCAGAGTCAAGTACTGGACAATACTACACATATATACTTGTTACTACACTATCGAACACCAGAGTCAAGTACCGGACAATACTACACATATATACTTGTTACTACACTATCACAACACCAGAGTCAAGTACTGGACAATACTACACATATATACTTGTTACTACACTATCACAACACCAGAGTCAAGTACTGGACAATACTACACGTATATACTTGTTACTACACTATCACAACACCAGAGTCAAGTACTGGACAATACTACACATATATACTTGTTACTACACTATCACAACACCAGAGTCAAGTACTGGACAATACTACACGTATATACTTGTTACTACACTATCACAACACCAGAGTCAAGTACTGGACAATACTACACATATATACTTGTTACTACAGTATCACATCACCAGAGTCAAGTACTGGACAATACTACACATATATACTTGTTACTACACTATCGCAACACCAGAGTCAAGTACTGGACAATACTACAGATATAAAGTTGTTACTACACTATCACAACACCAGAGTCAAGTACTGGACAATACTACACATATATACTTGTTACTACACTATCACAACACCAGAGTCAAGTACTGGACAATACTACACATATATACTTGTTACTACACTATCACAACACCAGAGTCAAGTACTGGACAATACTACACATAT
>JACEEU010000693.1:137500-162500 GCA_016630915.1 Callionymus lyra | reverse complement strand
CTAGTGGACTCTGAAGATAATGACACTGTTTCATGAAGCTTCATCGACACATCACTACCATCTAGTGGACTCTGAAGATAATGACCTGTTTCATAAAGCTTCATCTACACATCACTACCATCTAGTGGACTCTGAAGATAATGACACTGTTTCATGAAGCTTCATCGACACATCACTACTAAACTTCTATGGTATAAATGAAGTCGTTGTTTTTTGTCATCATTCAATAATATAAAAGAAACAGTGGTTTTACAATAACCAAACGGTCTTATGATTATTTTTTCTGGCCTTCATTGGTGGTCGTAATGTTTTCCACCTCCTGAAGGCTAATCTTTTAACTTGTCGCATCAGTCGTGATAACAGGTGACGCTCGGAGGAATCATAATAAAAACAAGTGTCTCTGATAATAATAACATCCTCGGGAGCAGAGACGAGTTTTTGAAAAAAAAACAAACTGACAAAGTCGTCGCGATCAAACGAGAGGTAAATATGAATCGCTTCAGACCCTGACAGCGTTGGAGTGAGCGGTGAGTGAGCCGGCGTGGAAATCTTCCCCCGAGAGAAGATGCTTTGTTATGGAAATGAGCTCGGGCGCCACGGATCACACCGATTGGCTGCGGCGGGAGCAGCGAGCTCCTCGGGAACCAATGGCTTCTGTTATCAGTGTCTGGCAGCTGGAGAAGCCATGAAAGAAAGAAGAGATTGAACAGTGAAAGAGAGTCAGGAACGACGTTCGTTTCCTGAGCAGCCGTTTGTTCGTCCTTTCGTGTAGTTTCTGGACGTCGTTCTCTCGTTTGTAAAACACGAGTTCGTCTTAATGAGCCTCTGATGAAACCTTCAGGGACTGCAGTTTATTTCTTCATTTGTGGAATGTCAGTGGAGACTCCAGAGCTCTCTCTCTCTTTTAATCCCTTGTTTTTTTGTCTGTGAAACGCATTAACCTCGTGCAGCAGCTGCTCAGGAGTTTCTTACAAGAGCTTTTTATTTGCTCAGGTTTCCTCTCGTAACGTTGGTTCTTCAGACTCTTCAGGAGAATGAAAATAATGTCAATTCTCATAGATTTGTGGCTGAGGAAGAACAAATGTTTCAGCTTCAATAACCTGACGAATATTCACGGAAGAGTTTCACGCTCGTCCATGAGGAATTGAAGGATCGATCGAGATGTTTCTTCTTCTAATTTTGGATTTATAAGAAAAACTTGTAATTTGGCGAAAAAATTTTTTTTCATTGATTCCCAAAATGAGTCTGGAAGTGATTTTACTTCAGTAAGTTTCACATTTTAATCAAAAATAAAGTTGATTTTTTTTTTAGTTTAATACGAGTTGAGTAGTAGGTCAAGTCCTGGCGGAGCAGTTTAAAAAACCCTGGACTCTGATTCCAACTGGCAGGAGAATAAATTCGTCCAAATGTTTGTTATTATAGTGAAAACTCATTGAAATGTTATTGATCTCAGAGGAACAGACAGAAGAACTCGACCTGTAAATACTCATTAAAGTCAATATATTAAACTGTTACTGTGTTTATCAACTATTATGATCAAACATGAACAGATGTGTGTTTAAAAAATCCATCATAAAACATCTACAATGTAATAATAGTATAATAACAACATTCGATTATGACATATTAAAAGGAATTGAGTTGTTTTCTAGGATGTGATAATAGTTCACTATTCCTAGGCCTACACACAATTTTGAACGATCACACAAACAAACCTTAAAGAATCAACAACCTTTAAAGGACAATAACAAACAATACACAACTCGGTTTAAATCAATGTAAAATAGAATAAAAGACAACATTGAAAAAAACAAGGAATACAATGTTACCATGTATTTTATTGAGTATTGTTTTGATTGTTTAAGCGCTTTGTGACCCTGGTCTAGAAAAGTGCTATATAAATAAATATTACTTACTTACTTACTCGCTTTTTTCACGTTTAGTTTTAAAATATCATACATTCTTGAACGCACCATTTCCTGTTCTATGCTGTGGTGTGTTGGGGTGGAAATGTGTCCAAGAGGAGTGTCAACAGGTTGGACAGGTTCAGGAGGGCTGGTTCTGTGGTTGGAATGAAGCTGGACTCACTGGTGACAGTTACTGAGAGGAGATCATTGAACAAACTACTGTCCATCATGGATGATGACAGTCATCCTCTGAACACTGTCATCAGTGAGCAGAGAAGCAGATGAAGCACGAATGCTCCTACCCAGGTGCAACACTAATAGACTCAGGGATTCATTCATCCCTCGGGCTATTAAATTGTACAATTCTGAGTTCGGGGGCAGGAGTGGAGTGAAAGTATCTGGATGTTCTGTTCTATGTTAGTCTTTGTATCCTTTGTTGTTTTTCTTTGACCTATGTTCTTTATCTTTATCTTTAGACTTAGATTGTGTCATCTTGTTCTTTCTCTTTATGTTCTGTCTTCTTGTTCTTTTTTTATGTTGTGTATTGTTTTTTTTTCCCTTTTTTTTTTTTTTTATTTTATTTTTTATGTATTATTATTTATTTTATTTTATTGTTTATGAAAAATTGCTGGCTATTGGTAAAAAACAATTTCAATCAAGTTTTACCTTACCTTACCTTACCATAGAAATCCTATTGTCATTGAACGCATCATTGATGTCAAAGGAAGTGAACAGTCGTGTTTCTCCAGCTTTCATTGATTTATTTTAAAAGAGCAACAACATGAACTTCTATCTATTCATCAACAGTTTTTTTTCACGTTGATCTACCACGTGATTAATTCAACTGAAGGGAGTAATAATGAGTAACAAGGCTGTTAAAACCACAGTCACGATTTTGACAAAGTCATTAGTTACAGAACTTAGTTTTTGCAAAACATAGTTAACAACAAGTTCTTCCCAACACTGATCATCACTATTTATGTGACGCCATGTTTGTTATATTGCAGGAGCTTTTATTTGTATTGACATTCATCATCATCGTCGCACAACGACGATGTCAAATCTTCAAGAACACATAGTTTGTTTGGTGTGTCTCTGACCTTCCATGATCATGTCGTTACGACGACAATTCATCCCAAAGTGTAGTATGAGGAGGAACTTGTCTCACCCTCTCCAGCACACACTGAGGGCATTGAGGAGCTCCATCAGTGATAGGATGCTCCATCCCAGGTGTGTGAGGGAGAGGTACCTCAGGTCTTTCCTCCCTGCTGCCATCAGACTCCACAACAAGAACACAGTTTTCTGATTCTGATTCTGATTCTGAAGGTTGACTTCCTAATCCTGAGCTAACCCCGCGTGATAGATGCTTCTCTCCGGAGACTGGAGCCGATCAATCGGCATCATTGATCGGCTCTGCTTCGAAGTCATGTCTCTCGCAGTCAGAGCTTCGGAGCGCCGCCGCCGTCAAACCTTCTCTGAGCGTCTTCTCGTGGCTTGAAATCACCGGCGAGTTCGTTCTCGTGTTTACTTATGAAAATGATGGAAGACGATATATGCGAGAGGAGAAGAGTCCGAGTGTGAGTCGAGAACGAAAGATAGATAGATAGACAATAGATAGATAGACAATAGATAGATAGATAGATAGATAGATAGATAGATAGATAGATAGATAGATAGATAGATAGATAGATAGATAGATAGATAGATAGATAGATAGATAGATAGATAGATAGATAGATAGATAGATAGATAGATAGATAGATAGATAGATAGATAGATAGATAGATAGATAGATAGATAGATAGATAGATAGATAGATAGATAGATAGATAGATAGATAGATAGATAGATAGTAGATATATAGATAGATAGATAGACAGATAGATAGATAGATAGATAGATAGATAGATAGATAGATAGATAGATAGATAGATAGATAGATAGATAGATAGATAGATAGATAGATAGATAGATAGATAGATAGATAGATAGATAGATAGATAGATAGATAGATAGATAGATAGATAGATAGATAGATAGATAGATAGATAGATAGAGATAGACAATAGATAGATATAGATATAGATATAGAGATAGATAGACAATAGATAGATAGATAGATAGATAGATAGAGACAGATAGATATAGACAGACAGACAGACAGACAGACAGACATAGAGATAGATAGATAGAGATATAGATAAAAAAAAACAGCTCCTTGGCAGAGGTATGCAGGAGTCAGGTGTTTGACATTGAATGAGTTCAGACACTTGGTAGTAGAATCTGCAAGTCCTGGCACTTCCTGCAACAATAGAATTCAAACCAAAACGAAACTATTGTCTGAAATCATGACTAAATGCTTGTGCGGTTCTTTATCGAGCCTCATTTCTTGTCACTCTAGTCTTGGAAAACCGGTTCCTGCTGCTGCTGAAAAAGTGCTGACAGAAGCAAGTTACCGCAGCCGGCAATAATACCAGCGTTTCCTCCAGCGCGAACACAATGAACCGCTTTTTTTTTGGGGGAACTCGTGTCCAAGTCCTTCATCTCGCCAACACAAGTGAATAACACGCCGCCACATTCCTTCCTCGCCCGTTATTTCAGAACTCATGTAATGATAATTCAACAAATCTGCTTTTTTTTAAGCATTACTTCAATAACTGGGTCTAATCCCTGTCGCTCTATTTCTGGATCACCTTCTGGGCGACGGGATCTATTTTGGTTCCGGTAGATATTCATGCTTGGAATATTAGGAAGGAAATGAGATTTCTGCTGATATATTTGAAGGATTAGATTCTTTAATAAACCACAAAAGAACATTAAGCAACATTTAAAATAGTTCATTCTCTAATGAATCATGATCTTCTCTGTGAGTTCTGGTGCGAGTCCTGGTGTGAGTCCTGGTGTGAGTCCTGGTGCGAGTCCTGGTGTGAGTCCTGGTGTGAGTCCTGGTGCGAGTCCTGGTGTGAGTCCTGGTGTGAGTCCTGGTGCGAGTCCTGGTGTGAGTCCTGGTGCGAGTCCTGGTGCGAGTCCTGGTGCGAGTCCTGGTGCGAGTCCTGGTGCGAGTCCTGGTGTGAGTCCTGGTGCGAGTTCTGGTGTGAGTCCTGGTGTGAGTCTTGATGTGAGTCCTGGTGTGAGTCCTGGTGTGGGTCCTGGTGCGAGTCCTGGTGCGAGTCCTGGTGCGGGTCCTGGTGCGAGTCCTGGTGTGAGTCCAGATGTGTGAGTCCTGGTGCGAGTCCTGGTGTGAGTCCTGGTGTGAGTCCAGATGTGTGAGTCCAGATGTGTGAGTCCTGGTGTGAGTTCTGGTGTGAGTCTTGGTGTGAGTTCTGGTGTGAGTCCTGGTGTGAGTCCTGGTGTGAGTCCTGGTGTGAGTCCTGGTGTGAGTCCTGGTGTGAGTCCTGGTGTGAGTCCTGGTGTGAGTCCTGGTGTGGGTCCTGGTGTGGTGAGTCCTGGTGTGAGTCCTGGTGTGAGTCTGGTGTGAGTGTGTGAGTCCTGGTGTGAGTCCAGGTGTGAGTCCTGGTGTGAGTCCTGGTGTGAGTCCTGGTGTGAGTCCTGGTGTGAGTCCTGGTGCGAGTCCTGGTGTGAGTCCTGGTGTGAGTCCTGGTGTGAGTCCTGGTGTGAGTCCTGGTGCGAGTCCTGGTGTGAGTCCTGGTGTGAGTCCTGGTGTGAGTCCTGGTGGAGTCCTGGTGTGAGTCCTGGTGTCTGGAGTCCTGGTGTGAGTCCTGGTGTGAGTCCTGGTGTGAGTCCTGGTGTGAGTCCTGGTGTGAGTCCTGGTGTGAGTCCTGGTGCGAGTCCTGGTGTGAGTCCTGGTGTGAGTCCTGTGAGTTCTGGTGGAGTCCTGGTGTGAGTCCTGGTGTGAGTCCTGGTGTGAGTCCTGGTGCGAGTCCTGGTGTGAGTCCTGGTGTGAGTCCTGGTGTGAGTCCTGGTGTGAGTCCTGGTGTGAGTCCTGGTGTGAGTCCTGGTGCGAGTCCTGGTGCGAGTCCTGGTGCGGGTCCTGGTGCGAGTCCTGGTGGGCCTGGTGCGAGTCCTGGTGCGAGTCCTGGTGCGAGTCCTGGTGCGAGTCCTGGTGCGAGTCCTGGTGCGAGTCCTGGTGCGAGTCCTGGTGCGAGTCCTGGTGTGAGTCCTGGTGCGAGTCCTGGTGCGAGTCCTTGTGTGAGTTCTGGTGTGAGTCCTGGTGTGAGTCCTGGTGTGAGTTCTGGTGTGAGTCCTTGTGCGAGTCCTGGTGTGAGTCCTGGTGTGAGTCCTGGTGTGAGTTCTGGTGCGAGTCCTGGTGCGAGTCCTGGTGTGAGTCCTGGTGCGAGTCCTGGTGTGAGTTCTGGTGTGAGTCCTGGTGTGAGTTCTGGTGCGAGTCCTGGTGCGAGTCCTGGTGTGAGTTCTGGTGTGAGTCCTGGTGTGAGACCTGGTGCGAGTCCTTGTGTGAGTCCTTATGTGAGTTCTGGTGTGAGTCCTGGTGTGAGTCCTGGTGTGAGTCCTGGTGTGAGTTCTGGTGTGGGTCCTGGTGCGGGTCCTGGTGCGAGTCTTGATGTGAGTCCTGGTGTGAGTCCTGGTGTGAGTCCTGGTGCGAGTCCTGGTGCGAGTCCTGGTGCGAGTCCTGGTGCGAGTCCTGGTGCGAGTCCTGGTGCGAGTCCTGGTGCGAGTCCTGGTGCGAGTCCTGGTGTGAGTCCTGGTGTGAGTCCTGGTGTGAGTCCTGGTGTGAGTCCTGATGTGTGAGTCCTGATGTGTGAGTCCTGGTGTGAGTCCTGGTGTGAGTCCTTGTGTGGGTCCTGGTGTGAGTCCTGGTGTGAGTCCTGGTGCGAGTCCTGGTGCGAGTCCTGGTGCGAGTCCTGGTGTGAGTCCTGGTGTGAGTCCTGGTGTGAGTCCTGGTGTGAGTCCTGGTGCGAGTCCTGGTGCGAGTCCTGGTGCGAGTCCTTGTGTGAGTTCTGGTGTGAGTCCTGGTGTGAGTCTTGGTGCGAGTCCTGGTGCGAGTCCTGGTGTGAGTCCTGGTGCGAGTCCTGGTGCGAGTCCTGGTGCGAGTCCTGGTGCGAGTCCTGGTGCCTGGTGAGTCCTGGTGCGAGTCCTGGTGTGAGTCCTGGTGCGAGTCCTGGTGCGAGTCCTGGTGCGAGTCCTGGTGCGAGTCCTGGTGTGAGTCCTGGTGCGAGTCCTGGTGCGAGTTCTGGTGTGAGTCCTGGTGTGAGTCTTGATGTGAGTCCTGGTGCGAGTCCTGGTGTGAGTTCTGGTGCGAGTCCTGGTGTGAGTTCTGTTGTGAGTCCTGGTGTGAGTTCTGGTGTGAGTCCTGGTGTGAGTCCTGGTGTGAGTCCTGGTGTGAGTCCTGGTGTGAGTCCTGGTGTGAGTCCTTATGTGAGTTCTGGTGTGAGTCCTGGTGTGAGTCCTGGTGTGAGTCCTGGTGTGAGTTCTGGTGTGGGTCCTGGTGCGGGTCCTGGTGCGAGTCTTGATGTGAGTCCTGGTGTGAGTCCTGGTGTGAGTCCTGGTGCGAGTCCTGGTACGAGTCCTGGTGCGAGTCCTGGTGCGAGTCCTGGTGCGAGTCCTGGTGCGAGTCCTGGTGCGAGTCCTGGTGCGAGTCCTGGTGCGAGTTCTGGTGTGAGTCCTGGTGTGAGTCCTGGTGTGAGCTCTGGTGTGAGTCCAGATGTGTGAGTCCAGATGTGTGAGTCCTGGTGTGAGTCCTGGTGTGAGTCCTTGTGTGGGTCCTGGTGTGAGTCCTGGTGTGAGTCCTGGTGCGAGTCCTGGTGCGAGTCCTTGTGCGAGTCCTTGTGTGAGTTCTGGTGTGAGTCCTGGTGTGAGTCCTGGTGTGAGTCCTGGTGCGAGTCCTGGTGCGAGTCCTGGTGCGAGTCCTGGTGTGAGTCCTGGTGTGAGTCCTGGTGTGAGTCCTGGTGCGAGTCCTGGTGCGAGTCCTGGTGTGAGTCCTGGTGCGAGTCCTGGTGCGTCCTGGTTCCTGGTGCTCTGGTGAGTCCTGGTGCGAGTCCTGGTGCGAGTCCTGGTGCGAGTCCTGGTGTGAGTCCTGGTGTGAGTCCTGGTGCGAGTCCTGGTGCGAGTCCTGGTGCGAGTTCTGGTGTGAGTCCTGGTGCGAGTCCTGGTGCGAGTTCTGGATCACTAGTGTTTGACTAGATCATAAGTTAGTATTACTTCACTGGATCACTAGTGTTTAACTAGATCATAAGTTAGTATTACTTCACTGGATCACTAGTGTTTGACTAGATCATAAGTTAGTATTACTTCACTGGATCACTAGTGTTTGACTAGATCATAAGTTAGTATTACTTCACTGGATCACTAGTGTTTAACTAGATCATAAGTTAGTATTACTTCACTGGATCACTAGTGTTTGACTAGATCATAAGTTAGTATTACTTCACTGGATCACTAGTGTTTGACTAGATCATAAGTTAGTATTACTTCACTGGATCACTAGTGTTTGACTAGATCATAAGTTGGTATTACTTCACTGGATCACTAGTGTTTGACTAGATCATAAGTTAGTATTACTTCACTGGATCACTAGTGTTTGACTAGATCATAAGTTAGTATTACTTCACTGGATCACTAGTGTTTGACTAGATCATAAGTTAGTATTACTTCACTGGATCACTAGTGTTTGACTAGATCATAAGTTAGTATTACTTCACTGGATCACTAGTGTTTGACTAGATCATAAGTTAGTATTACTTCACTGGATCACTAGTGTTTAACTAGATCATAAGTTAGTATTACTTCACTGGATCACTAGTGTTTGACTAGATCATAAGTTAGTATTACTTCACTGGATCACTAGTGTTTGACTAGATCATAAGTTAGTATTACTTCACTGGATCACTAGTGTTTGACTAGATCATAAGTTAGTATTACTTCACTGGATCACTAGTGTTTGACTAGATCACAAGTTAGTATTACTTCACTGGATCACTAGTGTTTGACTAGATCATAAGTTAGTATTACTTCACTGGATCACTAGTGTTTGACTAGATCATAAGGTAGTATTACTTCACTGGATCACTAGTGTTTGACTAGATCATAAGTTAGTATTACTTCACTGGATCACTAGTGTTTGACTAGATCATAAGGTAGTATTACTTCACTGGATCACTAGTGTTTGACTAGATCATAAGGTAGTATTACTTCACTGGATCACTAGTGTATAGTATATAACATCAAACCTCCAAATTCTCCAAATTCTCCAACTTTCTTCTCGCGTTCGTGAAGGAATTTCCGCCTCCTTAGATTGTTGTGTTTGTTTGTGCATTAAAGTCTTGTTTTCTTCTGGCACGACTCTCGCCTGCAGGGAGTTTGTTTGTTTGAGGTCGATGATCCAAGAACGGCTGTAATTACACAGAAATCATAAATGGAGGGAAAAGAAGGCGGTCAATACGTCGCTCTGAACCCGGCGGGTCATTCGAAGCCCTCGAGGCAAAAGGACGACATTCGTCGATTGGTCGTGTCGTCGGTGAAATCAATGCGAGGGTTCGTCGCGACAATCGCTGATATTTCCTCGTCTGTTCAATCCTGCGGGAGTCGATGGCGGATCGTTGTCTCCACCTGATGATGCATAGATCTGCAGGTGAACGTCTTTAATCCTTGGTTCGTTCCAGAAAAAAAGTATTTCTCTTACAAATGTTGCTCTTCAGTGAGATTTGAAGACGTATTAAAGTTGTATTTACTGTCAAAAGTGGAACTTGACTCGTCACATATACTGACACGTTTTCCAGTTCGTAGACAACACCAAACAAACTGGTGCTTTTACTAGTTTAGTACTAGTTTCCCGCCAAACTGAACGACATCAGAGAGGAGCCGCCGGCGCGTCGTGCTATCAATAATAAATCCACCTCCTTGTACACGCACACATAACACTTTATAAATGACGCTAACAACTTAGCTCGTTAGCATACGGTGAAGACGCACACATAACACTTTATAAATGACGCTAACAACTTAGCTCGTTAGCATACGGTGAAGACGCACACATAACACTGTATAAATGACGCTAACAACTTAGCTCGTTAGCATACGGTGAAGACGCACACATAACACTGTATAAATGACGCTAACAACTTAGCTCGTTAGCATACGGTGAAGACGCACACATAACACTTTATAAATGACGCTAACAACTTAGCTCGTTAGCATACGGTGAAGGCGGACAGATTTGTTTGGAAGTTCACGATCTTCTAAGAAAACAACTGAGACGAGATGAAAAGTTCTTACAATATGTTGCTTTAACAAAGGAGGTTGAAAGAGACGAGTGACTGGATCACTAGTGTTTGACTAGATCATAAGTTAGTATTACTTCACTGGATCACTAGTGTTTGACTAGATCATAAGTTAGTATTACTTCACTGGATCACTAGTGTTTGACTAGATCATAAGTTAGTATTACTTCACTGGATCACTAGTGTTTGACTAGATCATAAGTTAGTATTACTTCACTGGATCACTAGTGTTTGACTAGATCATAAGTTAGTATTACTTCACTGGATCACTAGTGTTTGACTAGATCATAAGTTAGTATTACTTCACTGGATCACTAGTGTTTGACTAGATCATAAGTTAGTATTACTTCACTGGATCACTAGTGTTTGACCAGATCATAAGTTAGTATTACTTCACTGGATCACTAGTGTTTGACTAGATCATGAGTTAGTATTACTTCACTGGATCACTAGTGTTTGACTAGATCATAAGTTAGTATTACTTCCGTGGATATACTGTATCATCATAGCAACCGAGCCTAACAAGCCGCACAGTTCACAGACGGACGGAGACGTAAACAACAACGAGACATAGAAGTACAAATTGACAACTTTACAGAACGTGACACTGATTGACTGAAGTGCGTATTTAAGAAACGCTTGATTTATACAATAAAAAACAATAAATGATCTCATGTTTTCTTTATACATATGGCACGTGTTGATATCGCGATATTTTTCCGATATATCGTGCAGCCTTAGAAACAAACAATAAAGTTGTGGGTCAGTTCCAATAATTCAAAGGTTAATTCTATACCTGGTTTATAGGTCACGATGGGTTTACGTTCAGGCTTTCATTCGTGTGGACGTTGTCTTCTGCTCGGACTCCTTCATCTCTGACGTGGTTCCATGAAACCTGCTCGGGCTGGGATAAGATGTTAAGAATAGCCTTGAGAGCGTGTGGACCTCAGACGTGTGCAGGTCCACACGCTCACACTTCAACACACGGATTGGCAGCACATGCCTCCCCCGAGAACATTCAGTGTCACAACAACAAGGCCGGTCTGTGAGACCAGAACCTCGCAACACTAGAGTCTTGATCTGCTCCTCCATCGCTCTCACGTTAAGCTGCTTCACTGCTGCTGCCATGGCGACGCTTGTGTTTGGTCGCAGCCGCCGAACAGCAACAAACACTGGGGCCTTGTGGAGCCGTTTTCAATGTGTCGAGCTAACGTGGCTAATGCTGACCCACAGAGATACATGTGACGATGAACCTTGTTGTTGTGTTTTGTCATGTGACGATGAACCTTGTTGTTGTGTTTTGTCATGTGACGATGATGTGTTTTTCATGTGACGATGAATCTTGTTGTTGTGTTTTGTCATGTGACGATGAATCTTGTTGTTGTGTTTTGTCATGTGACGATGAATCTTGTTGTTGTGTTTTGTCATGTGACGATGAACCTTGTTGTTGTGTTTTGTCATGTGACAATGAACCTTGTTGTTGTGTTTTGTCATGTGACGATGAACCTTGTTGTTGTGTTTTGTCATGTGACGATGAATCTTGTTGTTGTGTTTTGTAATGTGACAATGAACCTTGTTGTTGTGTTTTGTCATGTGACGATGAACCTTGTTGTTGTGTTTTGTCATGTGACGATGAACCTTGTTGTTGTGTTTTGTCATGTGACGATGAACCTTGTTGTTGTGTTTTGTCATGTGACGATGAATCTTGTTGTTGTGTTTTGTCATGTGACGATGAATCTTTTTGTTGTGTTTTGTAATGTGACAATGAACCTTGTTGTTGTGTTTTGTCATGTTGACGATGAACCTTGTTGTTGGTTTTGTCATGTGACGATGAACCTTGTTGTTGTGTTTTGTCATGTGACGATGAACCTTGTTTGACGATTGACGGCTTGTTGTTGTGTTTTGTCATGTGACGATGAACCTTGTTGTTGTGTTTTGTCATGTGACGATGAACCTTGTTGTTGTGTTTTGTCATGTGACGATGAACCTTGTTGTTGTGTTTTGTCATGTGACGATGAACCTTGTTGTTGTGTTTTGTCATGTGACGTGTGTTTTGTCATGTGACGATGAACCTTGTTGTTGTGTTACGTCATGTGACGATGAACCTTGTTGTTGTGTTTTGTCATGTGACGATGAACCTTGTTGTTGTGTTTTGTCATGTGACGATGAACTTTGTTGTTGTGTTTTGTCATGTGACAATAAACCTTGTTGTTGTGTTACGTCATGTGACGATGAACCTTGTTGTTGTGTTTTGTCATGTGACGATGAACCTTGTTGTTGTGTTTTGTCATGTGACGATGAACCTTGTTGTTGTGTTTTGTCATGTGACGATGAACCTTGTTGTTGTGTTACGTCATGTGACGATGAACCTTGTTGTTGTGTTTTGTCATGTGACGATGAACCTTGTTGTTGTGTTACGTCATGTGACGATGAACCTTGTTGTTGTGTTTTGTCATGTGACGATGAACCGTGTTGTTGTGTTTTGTCATGTGACGATGAACCTTGTTGTTGTGTTTTGTCATGTGACGATGAACCTTGTTCTGTTACGTCATGTGACGATGAACCTTGTTGTTGTGTTTTGTCATATGACGATGAACCTTGTTGCTCATATTTGAGCAGCCGGTCATGTGTTACCCGAGGCCTTCAGTCGCTTCAGAGGTGGCCCTTGCCCATTGAAATCAACGGCAGCCGAAGGATGGTGTCAACCAATCAGATTCGAGTTAACGACACAACGTCAGCATGTGACACGTTCATGTCCTCTGATTGGACAGCACTGAGACATGTCTTCTCAAGAAAAGCTGGACGTTGTTAAGAAAGTCATGCTAACTCCGAGACGAGTCTTTCACAAGTTTAAAAGGATTTATTTATTTCCTCCATAAAATACGTGAGGAAATGCATTTTTTTCTTAATGATGTTGCGCTTTATGAGATCAATAGTGGTGTGTGTGTGTGTGTGTGTGTGTGTGTGTGTGTCTCTTTAGCGTGTGTGTTTGTTGCTGAAGCACGTAGAGTGAGTGTGTGTGTGTGTGTGAGTGTTTTGGGGGACTAGGAGGTTACTGGCGATGCAGAGCCTGTGTGTCGTGGCCATGGAAACCACACAGACTGTAGTGGGAGTGATATTTTGATTCAGTTTCTTATAATGCACTGATGTTCAGATCCCTGTTGTGTATAAAGAACCTCAAAGTAGTTATTGAGAGGTGGATTAATTCAAATGTGCGCCACTGAAGGCCTATGTGTGAAATGCACGACCCGCCACTGGTTGTTTTACGTTATGTTGCGATAAACGGAGTCGTTGTGTTTTGTCATCAGGGATTCTTTGTTCGTTGGCAATTTGATTCAATTAAATAATTAAAAAATGTGAAATTATTTAAGTCAATTATCAAACTTGTGACTAGTTTGTATCGATTGTATTTCTACTGTGGACGGACTGTCAAAGTGAGTCTCTTTTGCAATCGTCTCTGATCCAGCCATTGTTCTCATATACATACGGAGCATAATAAATAGTAATAATATTAAATATCTTTGTATATTACTTTACATTGTGTGACCCACAATCTGATCCTCGTACCTTCGATACATTTACGCAGCAACTCTTTGTTCTGTCGACATGTGCAGGAAATGACTTCTTGGATCTGAAAGTACGCACAGGAAGTCGACAAAGGAAGGTAACACATTGGTGAGCGGCTCCAGGCCAGAGGTGATCCAGAGATAACCTGGCGGCGTCCTAAACTCGGGGAAATAAAGGGTTATGAAGCTGAAGTGAGCGGCCCCTGAGAGCAGAAGTGCATTATGGTTTTAATGAGTCGAAGCACCGAGCCGTGACACACGGCCGCGGCTGATTATTATTCATGACTTCCCTGTAATTGGGATTAAGCTTCGTCTTAAACTGACAACCTCCTCCAAAAATCAATGGCTTCCGTCTCGTGTCGCTTCACTCTCGCGGCGCGTCCGTCCGAGGGATCAGGTTTCTGTGCTTCACCCCGGTCGACCTCGTGCTCCTTCAGCGCCGCACGAGTGTGTGCAGACGCCGGAGGCTGAGGCTTGTTTGTTGAAGTGCTTTCTTTATTGTGCGTGATGGTGACGCGAGGCCCGTCCTGGAGGTCCGTGAGGCCGGGACGTCTGAGTGACTTCTGTGAGTGGAGGCAGAACCCCCGTCTGACCCGCCTCACACAATATACAGAGAGGATGAAAAGATGCTCTTAAGAAGCTTTTTGTGACGCGGCGTCGGTGGTCGCCTCGGGTCACATGACTTGGTAGCTTTTTTTCACCGGCAGTTTAAAATGTGAAATCATCTCTTTATTAACTTTATAGTAAGTCATACACTTTCTTATCCATCCTCTGTTTTTTATTTCCAGCTTCAATGTTGTGCTTGTCATTCTGATGAAGTTAATATAGGGTTAGGGTTAGCATTAGAGTTAGCATTAGCATTAGGGTTAGTGTTATCGTTAGGGTTGGCCTTAGCATTGGCCTTAGCATTAGGGTTAGTGTTATCGTTAGGGTAAGCCTTAGCATTAGGGTTGGTGTTGTTGTTAGGGTTAGCCTGAGCATTGGCCTTAGCATTAGGGTTAGTGTTATCGTTAGGGTTAGCCTTAGCATTGGCCTTAGCATTAGGGTTAGTGTTATCGTTAGGGTTAGCCTTAGCATTGGCCTTAGTATTAGGGTTAGGGTAAGCCTTAGCATTAGGGTTGGTGTTGTTGTTAGGGTTAGCCTTAGCATTATCCTTAGCATTAGGGTTAGTGTTATCGTTAGGGTTAGCCTTAGCATTAGGGTTAGTGTTATCGTTAGGGTTAACCTAAGCATTAGCCTTAGAATTAGGGTTAGTGTTATCGTTAGGGTAAGCCTTAGCATTAGGGTTAGTGTTGTTGTTAGGGTTAGCCTTAGCATTGGCCTTAGCATTAGGGTTAGTGTTATCGTTAGGGTTAGCCTTAGCATTGGCCTTAGCATTAGGGTTAGTGTTATCGTTAGGGTTAGCCTTAGCATTGGCCTTAGCATTAGGGTTAGTGTTATCGTTAGGGTTAGCATTAGAGTTAGCATTAGCATTAGGGTTAGTGTTATCGTTAGGGTTAGCCTTAGCATTAGCCTTAGCATTAGGGTTAGTGTTATCGTTAGGGTAAGCCTTAGCATTAGGGTTGGTGTTGTTGTTAGGGTTAGCCTCAGCATTAGCCTTAGCATTAGGGTTAGTGTTATCGTTAGGGTTAGCCTTAGCATTGGCCTTAAAAGTATATACTTTTTTGAGTATTGTTTTGATTGTTAAAGCGCTTTGTGACCCTTGTCTGGAAAAGCGCTATATAAATAAATATTACTTACTTACTTACTTAGCATTAGGGTGAGTGTTAGCCTTAGCGTTGGGGTCAGGTTTAGACTTAGTGTTAGGTGCTAGTTAGGGCTAGCATTACAGTTAGCGTCACGTTTATACATTTCAAACGCGTCTGAGATTATAAATTATAACTAACAAACTCCTGTTTTTTAGCTTGTTTTCTGAACTTCAGCATTTCGTTTTTTTTACCGTATTTTTCTGACTTTAAAGCACAAAGTACATTAATCATTTTTGTTCTAACTGACCTCAAAAAGATTTATGTGGTACACGGCAAATGTCAAAATGTTTAAAGTAAATCTTTGGTAAGCTATGAATCCACAAAGTAAGGACAGAGTATTACTTCTTGAGGTTCTGGCGCACCCCAAGGCTCTGTAGTATACCCTGTGAATAATACTACGAAGTCAGTCAGTTAAAGGTAAAAGTCACACAGTGAGAAAATAAGCCTCATAATCCTGTGTGTCTAATGGTCAGAAAAAGAAGGGAAAGAAGAAAGTTATTACTTACGTCCATTTATCTTTCCCATAATTAATTAAAACATTTGTAGTTGAAAGATTCTGTTGGAAGTAAATACACACTTGTTATTTCACTGAAGGTCGTCTGATTCAAGGTTGTTCCACAATTTCCCGTCTGACAGTTATTGTGAAAAAGGCGACGTCCAGAAGTGGTTAATAATTAAGCGAAGGATCCGAGTCTGGTGGAGTTCAGGAGCAACAGTGTGTGAGCGCAGCAGATGGTTCCGTCACCTCCACGGCTAATGAATAATGGCCACAGCACTGGAGCAGTTTACATAGTACGAGCGTGACCACTGCCGTCTGCTCCGTCTCCAGAGACTCGTCTCGTCGTGTCCGTCACTGGAAGAACTTGAACCAGTCTGAGGAACTCACTGGAACTCATGACTTCTGTCTCTGGAAGAACTTGAACCAGTCTGAGGAACTCACTGGAACTCAGACTTTTGACTTTGCTTGGCTGGAACTCAGTCTGAAGAACTTCAGCTGGACTCACTGGAACTCATGACTTCTGTCTCTGGAAGAAGGTGCGAAAGATTAGAAGGAAGCACAAAAGTGCTCCTGGAGGTTCCTAACAGGAGCTACAAGCTGGAGTCGTTGAGAGCCGGGGGCTCATTATCCGACTGTGTTCTTGCTGCGAACGTCTTGATATTATCCAGCTCTCTAATACCAATCCTCGGAAGAGCTGTCATCCATCGTCGCCCATTAACTCCCCGCCAGGCTGCGGATGGTTGAGCGCCCGCCTCCTGTGGAGCTCGGCGGGATTTGGGGGGTGAACAGTCAAGATGGCAGTGGCACCGCTGAGAGTCCCCGGGGTCCCCCCAGCAGTCGACGCTTCAGAGACGTTCCTGTCTCTCGCCGCCCTCGTTTGAATGCACAGTGGGTTCAGGTGCTTCGCTGCACACATCGCCGAACACTGACACTTCACTGAGCCGTGTGGAGGAAACTCTTTATAAAAAAGGGCGGCGTAGACTCTACCTGCTCCGGAGGTTGAGGTCGTTTGGTGTCCGGGGGCCACTCCTGAAGTCATTCTATGACTCAGTAGTGGCCTCTGCCATCTTCAACGGTGTGGTCTGCTGGGGGAGCAGCATGACAGCAAAGGATAGGGCTAAACTGGACAGCCTTATTAAGAAGGCCGGTTACGTCCTAGGGCGCCCCCTGGATCCTGTGGAGGAAGTGACTGGAGGGAGGATACGGAGCAAGCTGGGCTCCATGAGGAGGAACTTGTCTCACCCTCTCCAGCACACACTGAGGGCATTGAGGAGCTCCATCAGTGATAGGATGCTCCATCCCAGGTGTGTGAGGGAGAGGTTCCTCCCTGCTGCCATCAGACTCCACAACAAGAACACACCAAGATAACTATTTAACTGCACCTCTTGTTATTTATGTAAATATGATTGTGTATATATTATATAGCGCAGATTTATCTTTTATTCTATTTAGATTTTCTTTCTCGTTTTTATTTCTGGGTGTTTTTATTTCTCTTGCTGTTGTTAAACCGAATTTCCCCTCGTGGGACTAATAAAGATTTTCTGATTCTGATTCTGAAACTTAAAGGTAAAACTGTCACATGTGGCCAGACTGGCTTCTCCTCTGGCTGAGGTTTAGTCCGACGCTATCGGATCTAATGTCGTCCTGGTAAGACAGGAAGTAGAAGACAATAGTAGTACCGTATTGTCCGGACTATAGGTGGCTCCGGAGTACAAGTCGCTCCAGCCATAAAATGCATAATAAAGAAGGAAAAAACATACATAAGTCGCTCCAGAGTATAAGTCGCAGCCCCCGGACAAACTATGAAAAAAACTGCCACCTGTAGTCCGGAGAATACGGTATGTCCATCTTGGAAAAGGTTCCACCAGAAGAGCTCGTTTCTGTGGAAAAGGGAAGTTTAGAGTCTCAACTCTGGCTGGAATCACTGGATATGTTGGTAAACCTGCTCTTTACTATATTTATTCTCCAGCTTCTCGTAGGTCCTTCAGAAAGATGAGCAAGTCCCTGAAACACGTCAACAAACTGTGAATGTTTACACGACTGTCCCACAACAGCCTCCGATAACTAGTGGCTTCAGCTGATAATCTTTTCAACACTCGTATCTGTTCATAGTATTTGGCAGGAAATTGTAGTGAAAACAAAACACATTTTACTTTGATATTGATGCTTAAACGCGTAGAACCGTCTCAGTGGGTTCGATGAGTACAAATTTCAGAGCTGAGTCTCGTCCAGAAGTATGCTGACGACACTGCCTCAGATGCATCAGGGACAACAACGTATAGACGAGTACAGGAGTCTGATAAGTGACTTTGTGGACTGGAGTGAGAGGAACCACTTGCAGCTGAACACCTCAAAGACCAAGGAGCTGGTCTTGGACTTCGGGAGGTCCAGGACAAAGCCACGTCCAGTGTCCATCAGAGGCGACGAGGTGAAGATAGTGGACAACTATAAGTACCTCGGTGTGTGGCTGGACAGTAAACTGGACTGGTCCTGCAATACAGACCATGTATATAAGAAGGTTCAGAGTAGACTGTACTTTCTGAGGAGGCTTCGATCATTTAACATCTGCAAGAAGCTCCTCTGGATGTTCTACCAGTCTGTGGTGGCCAGTGTTCTATGCTGTGGTGTGTTGGGGTGGAAATGTGTCCAAGAGGAGTGTCAACAGGTTGGACGGGTTGATCAGGAGGGCTGGTTCTGTGGTTGGAATGAAGCTGGACTCACTGGTGACAGTTACTGAGAGGAGATCATTGAACAAACTACTGTCCATCATGGATGATGACAGTCATCCTCTGAACACTGTCATCAGTGAGCAGAGAAGCAGATGAAGCACGAATGCTCCTACCCAGGTGCAACACTAATAGACTCAGGGACTCATTCATCCCTCAGGCTATTAAATTGTACAATTCTGAGTTCGGGGGCAGGAGTGGAGTGAAAGTATCTGGATGTTCTGTTCTATGTTAGTCTTTGTATCCTTTGTCTTTGTTGTTTTTCTTTGACCTATGTTCTTTATCTTTATCTTTAGACTTAGATTGTATCATCTTGTTCTTCCTCTTTATGTTCTTCTTCTTATTTTATTTTTTATGTATTATTTTTTATTGTTTATGAAAAATTGCTGGCTATTGGTAAAAAACAATTTCCCGAAGGAGACCTCCTGAGGGATCAATAAAGTTTTACCTTACCTTACCTTACCTTACCTTACCTTACCTTAAATGAAGTCATGTGTCCAATGTTTCACTCTTTCACAACGGACTCTTTCCTGAACACCTTGATGAAGAGAAAAACCAAAACACAGTGTTGGCAAAACAGACGTGGAGGAGATTTTCATCAACTGTATTTTCAAACCATGTTGAGGCAGATGAACACGAAGATTAGAGATAACACGAAGATAAAAACAGACCATAAGAGATAAAACCAGCTACAAGTATTAACACGTCGAACAGGAACATCGTGAACAAGACACAAAAAAAACCACAGTAACATCGACTATGATGTGAAGAACATCAGAGAAAAACAGGGATTTAAAATACTTACTAAAGACTAAACCAATATATATTTTGACAACTTTACTACAACTTTACTAAGAACACTTAGGAAAATGTTGTCGGAATGTTTCTTACTTTCAGATCTATTCATGGTCAGACCTTCCATCAGTGATCTGATCCAGACTTACACCCCAGCTCGGGCTCTGAGGTCTGTGGATAAAAAAAAAAAAACAAACTTTTGCTCCCCGCCCCACCACCGGGGACGAGGGGGAAAAAAATTCATGGGTGGTTGTTGAACTTTTGGGAGCGTTCCTTCCCCTTTGTGTCAGATGATCTACTGACTCCTTCAAGAAACATCTGTGTTGATGATGAACTCTACTGAGCTCCTTCAAGAAACATCTGTGTTTGATGATCTACTGACTCCTTCAAGAAACATCTGTGTTTGATGATCTACTGACTCCTTCAAGAAACATCTGTGTTTGATGATCTACTGACTCCTTCAAGAAACATCTGTGTTTGATGATCTACTGACTCCTTCAAGAAACATCTGTGTTTGATGATCTACTGACTCCTTCAAGAAACATCTGTGTTTGATGATCTACTGACTCCTTCAAGAAACATCTGTGTTTGATGATCTACTGACTCCTTCAAGAAACATCTGTGTTTGATGATCTACTGACTCCTTCAAGAAACATCTGTGTTTGATGATCTACTGACTCCTTCAAGAAACATCTGTGTTTGATGATCTACTGACTCCTTCAAGAAACATCTGTGTTTGATGATCTACTGACTCCTTCAAGAAACATCTGTGTTTGATGATCTACTGACTCCTTCAAGAAACATCTGTGTTTGATGATCTACTGACTCCTTCAAGAAACATCTGTGTTTGATGATCTACTGACTCCTTCAAGAAACATCTGTGTTTGATGATCTACTGACTCCTTCAAGAAACATCTGTGTTTGATGATCTACTGACTCCTTCAAGAAACATCTGTGTTTGATGATCTACTGACTCCTTCAAGAAACATCTGTGTTTGATGATCTACTGACTCCTTCAAGAAACATCTGTGTTTGATGATCTACTGACTCCTTCAAGAAACATCTGTGTTTGATGATCTACTGACTCCTTCAAGAAACATCTGTGTTTGATGATCTACTGACTCCTTCAAGAAACATCTGTGTTTGATGATCTACTGACTCCTTCAAGAAACATCTGTGTTTGATGATCTACTGACTCCTTCAAGAAACATCTGTGTTTGATGATCTACTGACTCCTTCAAGAAACATCTGTGTTTGATGATCTACTGACTCCTTCAAGAAACATCTGTGTTTGATGATCTACTGACTCCTTCAAGAAACATCTGTGTTTGATGATCTACTGACTCCTTCAAGAAACATCTGTGTTTGATGATCTACTGACTCCTTTAAGAAACATCTGTGTTTGATGATCTACTGACTCCTTCAAGAAACATCTGTGTTTGATGATCTACTGACTCCTTTAAGAAACATCTGTGTTTGATGATCTACTGACTCCTTCAAGAAACATGTGTGTTTGATGATCTACTGACTCCTTCAAGAAACATCTGTGTTTGATGATCTACTGACTCCTTCAAGAAACATCTGTGTTTGATGATCTACTGACTCCTTTAAGAAACATCTGTGTTTGATGATCTACTGACTCCTTCAAGAAACATCTGTGTGTTTGATGATCTACTGACTCCTTCAAGAAACATCTGTGTTTGATGATCTACCGACTCCTTCAAGAAACATCTGTGTTTGATGATCTACTGACTCCTTCAAGAAACATCTGTGTTTGATGATCTACTGACTCCTTCAAGAAACATCTGTGTTTGATGATCTACTGACTTAAAACCTTGAAGTGGTTCTGCAGCCGACACTTCACTTCAGAGTCCTGCTGATGTAAAGAAGCAATAAAGTTGAAACTGAAATGTTGCTCTTCTTCATCGTTTGACCCACTTGAAGTATCGCAAGAATATTTCTGGGGATTAACTCTGCAGCAGCGTCTCAGACTTTTCGACATCCTTCCTCCTGATGAATATTTCATCGGCGCTTTCTTCCTAACGGCTCGTTTTGACTTCAAAGCTCTGATCTCCGATAAGAGATGTTCGTGGCGAAGATGCGGCGAAGCTTTGATTACGGCGATGACGAATCATTGTTATTATGGTGAAATAACACGTTTTTTGATGGTTCTGCTACTACTGTCGTTAAAGGTTGGCTTTTTGGTGTTTGTTACTTGTGTTCTTAGTAAAGTTGTCAAAATATATATTAGTTTAGTCATAAGTAGTATTTTAAATCTCTGTTTTTTTTCTGATATTCTTCACATCATAGTCGCTAAATTGACATTAACAGGGAATATATATATATATATATATATATATATATATATATATATATATATATATATAATCAAACAGTTTTCAACTATAATCAAACAATTTTCGACTATAATTACTATTATAGTTGAAAATTGTTTGATTATAGTTGAAAATTGTTTGATTATAGTTGAAAATTGTTTGATTATAGTTGAAAATTGTTGGATTATAGTTGAAAATTGTTTGATTATAGTTGAAAATTGTTTGATTAAAGTTGAAAATTGTTGGATTATAGTTGAAAATTGTTTGATTATAGTTTAAATTGTTTGATTATAGTTGAAAATTGTTTGATTATAGTTGAAATTGTTTGATTATAGTTGAAAATTGTTTGATTATAGTTGAAATTGTTGGATTATAGTTGAAAATTGTTTGATTATAGTTGAAAATTGTTTGATTATAGTTGAAAATTGTTGGATTATAGTTGAAAATTGTTTGATTATAGTTTAAATTGTTTGATTATAGTTGAAAATTGTTTGATTATCGTTGAAATTGTTTGATTATAGTTGAAAATTGTTTGATTATAGTTGAAATTGTTTGATTATAGTTGAAAATTGTTTGATTATAGTTGAAAATTGTTTGATTATAGTTTAAATTGTTGGATTATAGTTGAAAATTGTTTGATTATAGTTGAAAATTGTTTGATTATAGTTGAAAATTGTTTGATTCTAGTTGAAAATTGTTTGATTATAGTTGAAATTGTTTGATTATAGTTGAAAATTGTTTGATTATAGTTGAAATTGTTTGATTATCGTTGAAAATTGTTTGATTATAGTTGAAAATTGTTTGATTATAGTTGAAAATTGTTGGATTATAGTTGAAAATTGTTTGATTATAGTTGAAAATTGTTTGATTATAGTTGAAAATTGTCGGATTATAGTTTAAATTGTTGGATTATAGTTGAAAATTGTTTGATTATAGTTGAAAATTGTTTGATTATAGTTGAAAATTGTTGGATTATAGTTTAAATTGTTGGATTATAGTTGAAAATTGTTGGATTATAGTTGAAAATTGTTTGATTATAGTTGAAAATTGTTTGATTATAGTTGAAAATTGTCGGATTATAGTTTAAATTGTTGGATTATAGTTGAAAATTGTTTGATTATAGTTGAAATTTTTTGATTATAGTTGAAATTGTTTGATTATAGTTGAAATTGTTTGATTATAGTTCAAAATTGTTGGATTATAGTTGAAAATTGTTTGATTATAGTTGAAAATTGTTTGATTATAGTTGAAAATTGTTTGATTATAGTTGAAAATTGTTTGATTATAGTTGAAAATTGTTTGATTATAGTTGAAAATTGTTTGATTATAGTTGAAAATTGTTTGATTATAGTTGAAAATTGTTTGATTCTAGTTGAAAATTGTTTGATTATAGTTGAAAATTGTTTGATTCTAGTTGAAAATTGTTTGATTATAGTTGAAAATTGTTTGATTACAGTTGAAAATTGTTTGATTATAGTTGAAAATTGTTGGATTATAGTTGAAAATTGTTGGATTATAGTTGAAAATTGTTTGATTACAGTTGAAAATTGTTTGATTATAGTTGAAAATTGTTGGATTATAGTTGAAAATTGTTGGATTATAGTTGAAAATTGTTTGATTATAGTTGAAAATTGTTTGATTCTCGTTGAAAATAAAGTGATGTCACATCCCTAAAAAGGTAAAACTCTCTTAAACGCTCTCAGTCCTCGACACCATCAACTGCTCCGTGACAACATCGACTCCATTCAGACGCCACCAGCTTAATAAAGTGAACCGACGTTAGCGACAGGAAGTGACAGCCTCTGAGGCCGCGCTCACGCATCACCATCAAGACGGCGCAGTAAGTGACAGACGACGCCTGCAGCTGCAGCACCGTCTGGAGACAGGAAACATCTCCGTGATTAAATAAACATCTCGCCTCTGACTGGAGGCAGCATCGCGAGCCAAGCATTCAAACTGATGAACTGCAGGGGCTCCGGGGCCACAGTGGAGGCGTGAAGAAGGTCCCCAGAGGCCGACACTGGAACAACACCATGACGCTTGACAATTAATCAGTGAGACTTTGTTCCACTTCCTCGTCTGCCAGAGAAGAAGATCCTTTGAAAGACCTGATGAAACCTGTTCCTGCCGTGACATGAACCCTGTAATCCAACAATTTTCAACTGTAATCAAACAATTTTCAACTATAATCCAACAATTTTCAACTATAATCCAACAATTTTCAAATATAATCAAACAATTTCAACTATAATCAAACAATTTTCGACTAAAATCAAACAATTTTCAACTATAATCAATCAATTTTCAACTATAATCAAACAATTTTCAACTATAATCAAACAATTTAAACTATAATCAAACAATTTTCAACTATAATCAAACAATTTAAACTATAATCAAAAAATTTAAACTATAATCAAACAATTTTCAACTATAATCAAACAATTTTCGACTAAAATCAAACAATTTAAACTATAATCAAACAATTTTCAACTATAATCAAACAATTTTCGACTAAAATCAAACAATTTCAACTATAATCCAACAATTTTCAACTATAATCCAACAATTTTCAACTATAATCAAACAATTTTCAACTATAATCAAACAATTTAAACTGTAATCAAACAATTTTCAACTATAATCAATCAATTTTCAACTATAATCAAACAATTTTCAACTATAATCCAACAATTTTCAACTATAATCCAACAATTTTCAACTATAATCAAACAATTTTCAACTATAATCAAACAATTTCAACTATAATCAAACAATTTTCAACTATAATCAAACAATTTTCAACTATAATCAAACAATTTTCGACTAAAATCAAACAATTTTCAACTATAATCAAACAATTTTCAACTATAATCAAACAATTTTCAACTATAATCCAACAATTTTCGACTAAAATCAAAAAATTTTCAACTATAATCAAACAATTTTCAACTATAATCAAACAATTTCAACTATAATCCAACAATTTTCAACTATAATCAAACAATTGTCAACTATAATCAAACAATTTTCAACTATAATCAAACAATTTTCAACTATAATCAAACTATTTTCAACTATAATCAAACAATTTCAACTAAAAACAAACAATTTTCAACTATAATCAAACAATTTTCAACTATAATCAAACAATTTAAACTATAATCAAACAATTTTCAACTATAATCAAACAATTTAAACTATAATCAAAAAATTTAAACTATAATC
>JACEEU010000693.1:125000-132500 GCA_016630915.1 Callionymus lyra | reverse complement strand
GGATAATATTTCACCATAACATCAAGATCTCTGGACTGGTTACAACCAGATGTTTGTGTATTTGTATCCATGTATGTTTGTATGCTGATGATGGTGTTGTGTATGTGTGTGTCTCCTATCTTCTAGAGACGTTGTGTCAATGTGTGCGTTTGTGTTTTGGCATCATTTATATGATGAAGCTTCATGAAAACAGTGTCATTATCTTCAGAGTCCACTAGATGGTAGTGATGTGTTGATGAAGCTTCATGAAAACAGTGTCATTATCTTCAGAGTCCACTAGATGGTAGTGATGTGTTGATGAAGCTTCATGAAAACAGTGTCATTATCTTCAGAGTCCACTAGATGGTAGTGATGTGTTGATGAAGCTTCATGAAAACAGTGTCATTATCTTCAGAGTCCACTAGATGGTAGTGATGTGTTGATGAAGCTTCATGAAAACAGTGTCATTATCTTCAGAGTCCACTAGATGGTAGTGATGTGTTGATGAAGCTTCATGAAACAGTGTCATTATCTTCAGAGTCCACTAGATGGTAGTGATGTGTTGATGAAGCTTCATGAAACAGTGTCATTATCTTCAGAGTCCACTAGATGGTAGTGATGTGTTGATGAAGCTTCATGAAAACAGTGTCATTATCTTCAGAGTCCACTAGATGGTAGTGATGTGTTGATGAAGCTTCATGAAACAGTGTCATTATCTTCAGAGTCCACTAGATGGTAGTGATGTGTTGATGAAGCTTCATGAAAACAGTGTCATTATCTTCAGAGTCCACTAGATGGTAGTGATGTGTTGATGAAGCTTCATGAAAACAGTGTCATTATCTTCAGAGTCCACTAGATGGTAGTGATGTGTTGATGAAGCTTCATGAAACAGTGTCATTATCTTCAGAGTCCACTAGATGGTAGTGATGTGTTGATGAAGCTTCATGAAACAGTGTCATTATCTTCAGAGTCCACTAGATGGTAGTGATGTGTTGATGAAGCTTCATGAAACAGTGTCATTATCTTAAGAGTCCACTAGATGACTCTGAAGTTTTGTTTCAGAAGCTAGAAAAAAAAAAAAAACCTAAACAAAGACCACCAGGTAAAATATAAAAACAAGCGTAAAACGTATCAAAAAAAAAAATGGGAAGAGAAGCCAGGGGGGGGGGGAAAAAAAGGGAAAACGGGGGAAATCATCTCAAAGAGAAATATTTGCTTGATCTTACGTTGTTGACCACGTTTGGATCCGTCTGGTTTAAACCTCGGGTAGGAAAACATCTCTTGAAGTCACTTGTGTTCAAGAGTTTTACGCTCATTAAAACAAGAAAAACGTTGATCTTCAGCAGGACATTCATCAACTTTCAGGGGATCATGAGTCTCTCCGAGCTGCCTGTTTCTATGGCGACGGACGAGGTGACTTCACCGCGCTTGTTAAAATAACGGCTGAATATTATCACCGGTGTGACCATCAGTTTATCTTCAGTTTAGCATCAGTTTAGCTTCAGCTTAGCTTCAGTTTATCTTCAGTTTAGCGTCAGTTTAGCATCAGTTTAGCTTCAGCTTAGCTTCAGTTTAGCTTCAGTTTAGCATCAGTTTAGCATCAGTTTAGCATCAGTTTAGCTTCAGTTAGCTTCACTTAGCTTATTTAGCTTATTTAGGTCAGTTTAGCATAGTTTAGCTTCAGCTTAGCTTCAGTTTAGCTTCAGTTTAGCATAGTTTAGCATCAGTTTGTTCAGTTTAGCATCAGTTTAGCATCAGTTTAGCATCAGTTTAGCTTCAGCTTAGCTTCAGTTTAGCTTCAGTTTAGCTTCAGTTTAGCGTCAGTTTAGCATCAGTTTAGCTTCAGCTTAGCTTCAGCTTAGCATCAGTTTAGCATCAGTTTAGCATCAGTTTAGCTTCAGCTTAGCTTCAGTTTAGCTTCAGTTTAGCATCAGTTTAGCATCAGTTTAGCATCAGTTTAGCTTCAGCTTAGCTTCAGTTTAGCTTCAGTTTAGCATCAGTTTAGCATCAGTTTAGCATCAGTTTAGCTTCAGCTTAGCTTCAGCTTAGCTTCAGTTTAGCTTCAGTTTAGCGTCAGTTTAGTATCAGTTTAGCTTCAGCTTAGCTTCAGTTTATCTTCAGTTTAGCGTCAGTTTAGCATCAGTTTAGCTTCAGCTTAGCTTCAGTTTAGCTTCAGTTTAGCATCAGTTTAGCATCAGTTTAGCATCAGTTTAGCTTCAGCTTAGCTTCAGTTTATCTTCAGTTTAGCGTCAGTTTAGCATCAGTTTAGCTTCAGTTTAGCATCAGTTTAGCATCAGTTTAGCATCAGTTTAGCATCAGTTTAGCTTCAGCTTAGCATCAGTTTAGCTTCAGCTTAGCTTCAGTTTAGCTTCAGTTTAGCATCAGTTTAGCATCAGTTTAGCATCGGTTTAGCTTCAGCTTAGCTTCAGTTTAGCTTCAGTTTAGCATCAGTTTAGCATCAGTTTAGCATCAGTTTAGCTTCAACTTAGCTTCAGTTTAGCATCAGTTTAGCATCAGCTTAGCATCAGTTTAGCATCAGTTTAGCATCAGCTTAGCTTCAGTTTAGCATCAGTTTAGCATCAGTTTAGCATCAGTTTAGCATCAGTTTTTGAGTAAAAATAGACGTCTGTCCGCATCAGGCATCTCCACGTCACTCACGGTCCTGCTCCATGCATTTAAATCGCAGAATTATTATAATCTCAAGGTTGGTGTGGGGGGGGTCGGGGGGCCGTAAACTAGACGGTGACAGCCGAGGCGGGTCCGCACAGGTGACCCCTCGGCTGGATCCGTAGGAAAATGTATCAGTCAGTCGCTCTGGGCCTCGAGCGTCGAGATCCAGGTGAGCCCGATGACAAATTAGGAGCCGTGATGGATTTATTCTCGTTGCTCTTGTGTTCCCTGGAGCTACAGAGTCGATTCAAAGCACTTCAGAGGAATGTGTGTCAGAAGGGTGAGGGTGTGTCGGATGAAAGCCGACCCGCCGTGTCCCAGCTCGCCCGGGTCACACTCAGGTAAACCAGAGATGAAACAGTAACTTCAGCGAGAGAAGCTAACTGTAGCCACATGCTAACGGGAGCTCAAAGGTACACAGGATTCATGAAGCGTCAGTTTAGCGTCAGTTTAGCATCAGTTTAGCTTCAGCTTAGCTTCAGTTTAGCTTCAGTTTAGCATCAGTTTAGCATCAGTTTAGCTTCAGTTTATCTTCAGTTTAGCGTCAGTTTAGCATCAGTTTAGCTTCAGCTTAGCTTCAGTTTAGCTTCAGTTTAGCATCAGTTTAGCATCAGTTTAGCATCAGTTTAGCTTCAGCTTAGCTTCAGCTTAGCTTCAGTTTAGCTTCAGTTTAGCGTCAGTTTAGCGTCAGTTTAGCATCAGCTTAGCTTCAGTTTAGCTTCAGTTTAGCATCAGTTTAGCATCAGTTTATCTTCAGCTTAGCTTCAGTTTAGCTTCAGTTTAGCATCAGTTTAGCATCAGTTTAGCATCAGTTTAGCTTCAGCTTAGCTTCAGCTTAGCTTCAGTTTAGCATCAGTTTAGCATCAGTTTAGCATCAGTTTAGCTTCAGCTTAGCTTCAGCTTAGCTTCAGTTTAGCTTCAGTTTAGCGTCAGTTTAGCGTCAGTTTAGCATCAGTTTAGCTTCAGCTTAGCGTCAGTTTAGCATCAGTTTAGCTTCAGCTTAGCTTCAGCTTAGCTTCAGTTTAGCTTCAGCTTAGCTTCAGTTTATCTTCAGTTTAGCGTCAGTTTAGCATCAGTTTAGCTTCAGCTTAGCTTCAGTTTAGCTTCAGTTTAGCATCAGTTTAGCATCAGTTTAGCTTCAGCTTAGCTTCAGCTTAGCTTCAGTGGGTGTGTCGGATGAAAAGCCGTCCCGCCTGTCCCACTCGCCCGGGTCACACTCAGGTAAACCAGAGATGAAACAGTAATTAGAAAAGTAACTGTACAATGTAAGGGAGCTCAAATAAAATTATGTAGGAGTTTAAAAAAAAAAATAAAATAACATAAAAACTAAATCAACATAAATACTTCATATTCAGTACATCATAATAAATAAAAAAATAATTATTTTATTCAGATAGTATAAAAAAATAAAGAAGAAAAAAAAAATTAGTTCAGCTTAGCTTCAGCTTAGCTTCAGTGGGTGTGTCGGATGAAAAGCCGACCCGCCGTGTCCCAGCTCGCCCGGGTCACACTCAGGTAAACCAGAGATGAAACAGTAACTTCAGCGAGAGAAGCTAACTGTAGCCACATGCTAACGGGAGCTCAAAGGTACACAGGATTCCTGTGAGGAGTTTTAATAGAAGTCTTCATCACCTGTCACCTGTCAGACCCTCGTCACCGTCGAGCTCCGGTTACAAACGTTCCTGAAACGGTTACGGCTCCATTAACACCTGTGGCCAAAACAAAGAGACGCTTCTTCGTTGAGGAAAGTTGTGACAAGTTGTTTAGCTTCGGGCGAACGTTTGACAAGTTTCCCAAAACGTTTCAGTTACATATTTGTGTGGGTTTTTCGTTAGCAGAGCGTCGTGTTTTTAATTCCTCCTGATCATCCGTCTGACGGTTGGATGAAGAAACACAGAGAGGTTTAATGAAAGGATTGAATTGAAAGTGAAGAACATGCTGACAGAACACGTTTGTTGTGAGAGCAGAAGAGCCTGAGGATGATGATGAAGATGATGATGAAGATGATGAGAATGATGATGAAGATGATGATGAAGATGATGATGATGATGATGATGATGAAGATGATGATGAAGATGATGAAGATGATGATGATGATGATGAAGATGATGAGGATGAGGATGAGGATGAGGATGAGGATGAGGATGAGGATGAGGATGAGGATGAGGATGATGATGATGAAGATGATGAGGATGAGGATGATGATGATGATGAAAATAATGAAGATGATGATGATGATGATGATGAAGATGATAATGAAGATGAAGATGATGATGAGGATGAGGATGAGGATGATGATGTAGATCATGATGAAGATGATGAGGATGAGGATGAGGAAGATGATGATGCCGATGATGATGATGAAGATGATGAAGATGATGAGGATGAAGATGAAGATGATGATGTAGATGATGATGAAGATGATAATGCTGAGGATGAGGATGAGGATGAGGATGAGGATGAGGATGAGGATGATGATGATGATGAAGATGAGGATGAGGATGATGATGATGATGATGATGAGGATGATGATGATGATGATGATGAGGATGATGATGATGATGAAGATGAAGATGAAGATGAAGATGAAGATGAAGATGAAGATGATGATGATGATGAAGATGAGGATGAAGATGAAGATCTTTTTGTATTAATATGAAGATGTGCTGCACATGTTTGATTTATGATTGTTTTATATGTTATTTCATATTCTTTATTTTACTTTGTAAAAAAAGTGCTGTTCAACCCTTGTGTTATCTCAGGGTCAAGGTGACCCGAATGTCCGAAATGTGTTTGTTGTATCCCTTGTGTTATCGCTAGGTCAAGGTGAACGACCTCCACCACTGCATTTTGTATTTATTTGTTCCCAGGAGTTCGGGTCAGATTGACCCTGAGATAACAGCTCTACTATTGCTTCACAGTTCCAGCCACGATGACGTCACTTTCCTCGTCTTGTTTTCTGCACTCTGGCAGAATCCTCTACGTTTGTTTTAGCCATCGATCGCCGCACTGAACTGAAATCAATAACCAATCCTGATCGTTTGCTTCCCACAGTCGGCGTCTTGAGTAATGGCTGGTGTGGTGCATAAGTTAGTGATGAAGTGACCTTGAGCGCGGCTGTTAACGACCTTCTCTCCTCTGTTTCTTGCATGTTCTGCTGCTGCTGCTGCTGCTGCCGCGTCCATCAGGTAAGAAAGCAACTCTCCTCTGATAACTGTCTTCATTACGGCTCTGATAAGATTTGTCCTCGTCTGTTGGACGCGTCACACTCGCTTCTCGCTTGATTCATTGAACCTCGTTTGTCACGCTTTGGTTTCGCTTCGCCGCCGCCGCCGCCGCGACCTGGAGATGATGGCGCTCCCCGAGGAGGCGCGAGCGGCTAATCAAAGACTGTCGCTCCGAATCCAAATATGAGATTTACTCTGGATGTTCCTCGTGAGGCGACGAGATACTTTCCTTGATAGTTTCCATATTTCCATATTCCAGGTAGGTAGGTAGGTAGGTAGGTAGGTAGGTGTAGGTAGGTAGGTAGGTAGGTGTAGGTAGGTAGGTAGGTAGGTAGGTAGGTGTAGGTAGGTAGGTAGGCAGGTAGGTAGGTAGGTAGGTGTAGGTAGGTGGGTAGGTAGGTGTAGGTAGGTAGGTAGGTAGGTGTAGGTACGTAGGTAGGTAGGTGTAGGTAGGTAGGTAGGTAGATGTAGGTAGGTAGGTAGGTAGGTAGGTAGATAGGTAGGTAGGTAGGTAGGTAGGTGTAGGTAGGTAGGTAGGGTGAGGTGGGTAGGTAGGTGGGTGTGGGTAGGTAGGTAGGTAGGTAGGTAGGTAGGTAGGTAGGTAGGTAGGTAGGTAGGTAGGTAGGCAGGCTAATCAAAGACTGTCGCTCCGAATCCAAATATGAGATTTACTCTGGATGTTCCTCGTGAGGCGACGAGATACTTTCCTTGATAGTTTCCATATTTCTTGACGAACGCGAGTCTGATTCAGGTTCTTTTGTTGTGTCTTGAGGAGCTTTTATATTTAAATCTGAGGTCGACAACATTTGTTGTTGACTGTGATTTAATGATGATGACTATACATGACCCCCTTACTCCAGCGTCTTTCCAGAAGATACAACCAGAATCTTGTTTTTCAACTGTTTTTTGTTGTGTATTGAGGAAGTTTTAGGTAGGTGGGTAGGTGTAGGTAGGTAGGTAGGTGTAGGTAGGTAGGTAGATAGGTAGGTAGGTGTAGGTAGGTGTAGGTAGGTAGGTAGGGCCTGGTAGGTGGGTAGGTGTAGGTAGGCAGGTAGGTAGGCAGGTAGGTGGGCAGGTAGGTAGGCAGGCAGGCAGGCAGGTGGTGGGGGTGCAGGTAGGCAGGCAGGTGGCAGGGAGGCAGGTGGGGTGGGTAGGTGTGGGCAGGCAGGTGTAGGCAGGTGTGGCAGGCAGGCAGATAGGTAGGTGGGGTAGGTAGGCAGGCAGGGTGTGGCAGGCAGGCAGGCAGGGCAGGTAGGTGTAGGCAGGCAGGCAGGCAGGCAGGTAGGCAGGTGCAGGCAGGTGGTAGGAGCAGGTGCAGGCAGGCAGGCAGGTGGCAGGTGTGGGTAGGCAGGTGGGCAGGTGCAGGCAGGCAGGTGCAGGTAGGTGCAGGCAGGTGTGTGGCAGGGTAGGCAGGTAGGGCAGGCAGGCAGGTAGGTAGGTGGTGGGTGGAGTGGGTGGAGGGAGGGCAGGCAGGCAGGCAGGCAGGCAGGTAGGCAGGCAGGCAGGCAGGCAGGTGGGTGGTAGGCAGGCAGGCAGGTGGGTAGGTGGGTGGGCAGGTGGTAGGCAGGCAGGCAGGTAGGTAGGTAGGTAGGCAGGCAGGCAGGCAGTGGCAGGTGGGGCAGGC
>JACEEU010000693.1:105000-120000 GCA_016630915.1 Callionymus lyra | reverse complement strand
TGATTTTTATTTTCACTGTAAAAGTTCTTGATGTGTGTGTGAACATGATTCATATCAATGGTTGTGTAACAAAGTTAAGTTATTATTATATAAAAAAAAATATTACAAAAAATATAGACATCTATCATAACCTCAGGTTCTACAAGTTGGTGCGAAGCCCTCTAACGGCTTCGCTATTGGTTTACCCCGAGGCACCGCCTCGTCTCTGAGAAAGCTTAATGAACTCATGAACAGTCCACTTCCTATAAAGGCGGGAAGCACCCGCCGCACTTTCTCCAACTGAAAACTCAGCGAGAAGGGCGGCCGCTGGGCGACGAGGTTAGAGGGCTTCGCACCAACTCGTAGAACCTGAGGTTATGATAGATAACTCAGGGGTTCTACGTCATTGGTGCTCCGCCCTCTAACGGCTTCGCTATTGGTTTAACCCAAAGGCGAAGCCTGACGGGATAAATGTACCCCCAGCTGGACGCCGCTCCTGAAGCAGCATCGCTAGGGCCCCGCCGGCCCAGGATCCAAATCCACTGGAGCCGTGGGCCCTGAGGGGGCCACAGCAGCGCTCAAAACCGTATGAGCTACTGATCCCGCCGTTACGTCGAGGAGATAGGCCTTAGCAAAGGTAGACGTGGACGCCCAAGAGGCAGCTGAGCAGATATCCTCTGCTGCCACACCCCGCAAAAGAGCCACTGAGGCTGCCACGCCACGGGTGGAATGTGCCCTCAGACCGCTAGGAGCGGATCCACCCGCTGCTCGGTAGGCCCGGATGTTCTCCAGCGTGTGGAGAACGTCCGGGTCCAAAGTCCCGATCAGCTCGTCCCGTGCAGGACACACCTTGAGAGGCCGGCCCAGTACCGGGGGCGCTGTCAGAGTCCCCCCTGCCTGACACAGGGCAGCGGGACTAGTTCCACTCACCTCATCAGCTGTCACGCTCTGTCGGGCACGAGCGCTGGTCGACGCGGAAGTAAACACAGCTGACTCAGCCGGTCTCGCGGACCTCTGCTTGTCTGTAAACAAAACACATGTGGTTGGAGTCTGCCCCTCATTCGTGTGGACAGACTCCGTTATTACAGTCTCGGCATGACCCGGGCGAAGGGGTTTAAACCCTCCTTGGAACTGTGTTCTGAGAGGAAACTCACGCCGTCTATGAACGGCGGAGCATGTTAGCTAAGCATTAGCGGCAAAGTCTCTAATGACGCCTGTGAATACGTCACACTCACAGGCGGAAACACATGCACGCTACCAACATCTCTCTCAGAACGAACCACAGAAACGTCATACGTTTTCTTAGATTTATTTACATAAAGCCCTTTGAAAGAGTAGGGGGGAGGAGGGCTCCCCCGGGAAGAAGCCTCGCCGCCTCTGCGTCCTCGCCGCCGCGGGTCCCTCGGTCTTCGCTGGCTCCGCTGCGGATCCCGACGACGCTCGCTCGTCGCCCGCCGCGGCTGTTGCCGTTGCTGCTGGTGCTGCTGGGGTGGCTGGCTCTGGTGACGCTTTCCCCCCGCACCGACGAACGGGCTCTCCGTCTCCGAGCGCCGGACCCCCGTCGCGCCTCGTCCTCACGCCCATGCAGGTGATGGCGGAGCTGCGCTGACTCCTGCTGCGCTGCCTCCTGCCGAGCCACGACGTTCCGGAGCTCCGGACCAAACAGAGAGTCCTCCGTTATGGGTCCGTCCAGGAGGAGCCTCCGGTCTCTCCGTTAATACAACTAAACAATGGTGAGGTGAACGTTACCAGCATAAGACGATCTGACACTGCGGACTGGAACCGAGACACAAGTGTGCAGCGGCTCTTGATGCAGGATCACCAAAAATAACATGTTATTGTTGCAAGATGTATTCAAAGTCCACTGAGAATTTAGGGAAATCGTCTCTAGGTATGAGTGTGTGTGTGAATGGTTGTCTGTCTTTGTGTGCCCCGCGACGGACTGGCGTCCTGTCCAGGGTGTCCCCTGCCTATCGCCAAATGAATCCGGGATAGACTCCAGTCTCCCGGCGACCCCCATAATGGATAATGAATGAACGGGTTTTATCCTTTGTTTTGTAGAATTTCAGTTCTTTTAAAAATAAAAAGTAAGTGAGTAAAGAAAATTCCATGAGAATCAATTCCTCTTATTATTATGTTTTATTTGTTTGTTAATGTATTGTTTATCCTACATTTCACATAAACATGTCGACGAGCAGCCGTGACATGACACGAGCGCCACTAATCCTGCGAATGATAAAAGGTAGAAGGATGGAAGCAGGAACTCAACATCATGACAAAGACATGCCGGGAGCGAGGCTCCCACAGAGCGGCAGAGAAAGGAGACGATCGAAGCGAGAATCAGCCGTCATTACAGCTCCAGTCCCTCCCAGTGGTGGCGCCGATCAATACCAGCCTCCCCTGCTCGGGTCTGCACTGGAACCGGCATCGCCTCGTGTTACTGCCCCCCACTCCCCCACCCCGAGCCCACACACTCGCTCGCACTCACCGCACATTCTGTGCTAAATGTTTTCCTCGCCCACGTCCTCTCGTGCGAGGTTTTTGTCCGATCCAGGTCTTTTTTTTTTGTCTGAGGTGTTTTTGCTCAGCGAGGCGGCGATGATCGCCCGATCACAGGAGTAGTAGGTCATAATATTTACTTTGTTAACGAGATTCTATTCTGGAATAATTAGCGTGGATTCCGTCAGATTTGAGGAGGGAATTGGGCCTGGTACTAATCCCCTCCGGCACATGTACGCCGCTGATCTCCGTCCTAGACTGGATTAGTCTGCCGCCTTAAAACAACTCAAGAACCTCAAAGAAAGAGTCGTTGAAAGATTAATATTTCTGTTATCACACGTCTGCGGTTTGATTCCGGCGCGAGCTGGTCACGCGGTCTGAATTATGTTCTCCGCAGAGGTCAACGGGGACGTGGAGGTCGTTCATCAGCAGGTGTTGACCGGGACTTTCATTTCTCTGCTCGGTCCAAACAACGTTAAATGAAAGTCTCCGGGGGGTCGGCAGTCGCTCTGGGAAGTGTAAACCAGATTGTAGGAAATACAGCTGTGATGCTTCGTGTCGTTTCCTCACGCGTGCAGCAGATGTTCTTCAGTGGGAGGAGCTTCACCTGCTGACCTTCAGGACCGAACCTGCCGCCTCGGGACATGACAATGACACTGTCATTATCTTCAGAGTCCACTAGTTGGTAGTGATGTGTTGATGAAGTTTCATGAAACACTAGTATTATCTTCAGAGTCCACTAGATGGTAGTGATGTGTTGATGAAGCTTCATGAAACACTAGTATTATCTTCAGAGTCCACTAGATGGTAGTGATGTGTTGATGAAGCTTCATGAAACAGTGTCATTATCTTCAGAGTCCACTAGATGGTAGTGATGTGTTGATGAAGCTTCATGAAATGGTGTCATTATCTTCAGAGTCCACTAGATAGTAGTGATGTGTCGATGAAGCTTCATGAAACGGTGTCATTATCTTCAGAGTCCACTAGATGGTAGTGATGTGTCGATGAAGCTTCATGAAACAGTGTCATTATCTTCAGAGTCCACTAGATGGTAGTGATGTGTTGATGAATCTTCATGAAACAGTGTCATTATCTTCAGAGTCCACTAGATGGTAGTGATGTGTCGATGAAGCTTCATGAAACAGTGTCATTATCTTCAGAGTCCACTAGATGGTAGTGATGTGTCGATGAAGCTTCATGAAACAGTGTCATTATCTTCAGAGTCCACTAGATGGTAGTGATGTGTCGATGAAGCTTCATGAAATGGTGTCATTATCTTCAGAGTCCACTAGATGGCGTCTCTGCACTATTTGTTTTGAACAACTGTTCTAATGAAACATTATTTTTAAAGTGATGGCGCCACCTACTGACCTCTGAACAACATGACACTGTTTCATGAAGCTTCACCAACACTGATTCCATGTAAAAAAAATATTCCGACGCTTAACAAAGGAATGTTTTAGCTTAATTGACATTTGTAGTCTAACAATAATACATAGTTTACCTGTTGAGATGCTTTTCCTTGTTGAAAGTATATCATGGAATATGACGATAAATAGTTCAGACCTGGAGGCCACATGTATTATTGTGGCCCTCATGATATCAAAGATCTTTTTATTCTGTATTTATTTATATTATTATTTATATTATGAACCAACCAGTCACGAAGTGTGTGTGTTGTTGTTAACATCGGCCTGCAGCTTCCAGCAGTGCTTCCCAGTGCGCCCAGTAAAGGAACTGATCTAAG
The DNA here is from genome assembly GCA_016630915.1 of Callionymus lyra. Classification (NCBI taxonomy): domain Eukaryota; kingdom Metazoa; phylum Chordata; class Actinopteri; order Syngnathiformes; family Callionymidae; genus Callionymus; species Callionymus lyra. The sequence continues at coordinate 115,775 of JACEEU010000693.1, read as the reverse complement.
CCTTTTTTTTCCAATTCCCATTAAATATGCATCAGTCCTTTCAAGTCTGCGCCGAGTCCTGAGGTTATTTTCTCCATCTCGCCGCGCACAAATATTTTATCTCCATCTTTTTAATTAAGCAGGAAGAATGAGGCCCTGCGCGAGAAAGAGCTAATCTTTATTAAATGGAATCTCCGGGCTGGCGAGGGAATCGTCACGGCAACAAACACCTCCCGCCATCCATTATTTCTCCATCCATTAACCTTGAAGTTGATGCTCAGGTCTCGCTCCGAGGAAACCACGGATGACACGGGTTCACTAATGACCGTTTTAACCTGTTTGTCGGTCTCCTCCCAACCTCCGACCTCCGACCTCCGACCTCGAGTTCACCTCACACTGTGGAGTCTCCGAAGTGAAGAGTTGGTCGTCATTTAAAGGATCTTGTAACTCAGGTATGAAGGTTCAACTCCACACTTTCTTACTTTCTGACACGGTGCTAGGCGGCGCTCCATGAGCCAATCAGCATCAAGGATACAGAACTCATGCTCTGAGTGGTCGATGCTCACTCAGCCAATAACACGCCAGGTTATGTGCAGATGAACCCTGTAACGCCATCTTGACGAGAACTACATACCCACAAATAATGTCCAATGCCCAATCTTTAAAGAAAATATGAGATTTAAATGAAGTCAATTTGTAGAATTCTGAGCCGCTCTAGTAGAAGAACTCACATTTCTCCGATCCTTAAAACTCTTCACTAGTTTATTTCAGGATCATTTTAAAATTCTGGTTCTTACTTTCGGATCTATTCATGGTCAGACCTTCCATCAGTGATCTGATCCAGACTTACACCCCAGCTCGGGCTCTGAGGTCTGTGGATGAATTACTGATTTTCCTGAACTTCTGGACCAGAGGAGAGAAATCTTTTCAGGCTGTTGCTCCTAAGCTTTGGAACCATCTTCTCTCTCTTTGCTCTTGATGGATCTACTGACTCCTTCAAGAAACATCTGTGTTTGATGATCTACTGACTCCTTCAAGAAACATCTGTGTTTGATGATCTACTGACTCCTTCAAGAAACATCTGTGTTTGATGATCTACTGACTCCTTCAAGAAACATCTGTGTTTGATGATCTACTGACTCCTTCAAGAAACATCTGTGTTTGATGATCTACTGACTCCTTCAAGAAACATCTGTGTTTAATGATCTACTGACTCCTTCAAGAAACATCTGTGTTTGATGATCTACTGACTCCTTCAAGAAACATCTGTGTTTGATGATCTACTGACTCCTTCAAGAAACATCTGTGTTTGATGATCTACTGACTCCTTCAAGAAACATCTGTGTTTGATGATCTACTGACTCCTTCAAGAAACATCTGTGTTTGATGATCTACTGACTCCTTCAAGAAACATCTGTGTTTGATGATCTACTGACGCCTTCAAGAAACATCTGTGTTTGATGATCTACTGACTCCTTCAAGAACCATCTGTGTTTGATGATCTACGGACTCCTTCAAGAAACATCTGTGTTTGATGATCTACTGACTCCTTCAAGAAACATCTGTGTTTGATGATCTACTGACTCCTTCAAGAAACATCTGTGTTTGATGATCTACTGACTCCTTCAAGAAACATCTGTGTTTGATGATCTACTAACTCCTTCAAGAAACATCTGTGTTTGATGATCTACTGACTCCTTCAAGAAACATCTCTGTGTTTGATGATCTACTGACTCCTTCAAGAAACATCTGTGTTTGATGATCTACTGACTCCTTCAAGAAACATCTCTGTGTTTGATGATCTACTGACTCCTTCAAGAAACATGGTTATTGTTACTCATGAAAGATACACATAAATACAGTCGCCTTCGAGCCACGTTGACCAGGTCCGTGATAAAGTCCCAGATACTGAGATGATTTGATTACAAAAGCGATGGACTGGACGACCTGAAGTCGAGTCAGTGTGTCTGGACCCTCAGAGATGAGGTGAGCAGATCCTTTGAGAGGGTCTCAGAGTCGACTCTGTGTGATGTGATGTGTTGATGAAGCTTCATGAAACAGTGTCATTATCTTCAGAGTCCACTAGATGGTAGTGATGTGTTGATGAAGCTTCATGAAACAGTGTCATTATCTTCAGAGTCCACTAGATGATAGTGATGTGTTAATGGAGCTTCATGAAATGGTGTCATTATCTTCAGAGTCCACTAGATGGTAGTGATGTGTTGATGAAGTTTCATGAAACAGTGTCATTATCTTCAGAGTCCACTAGATGGTAGTGATGTGTTGATGAAGCTTCATGAAACAGTGTCATTATCTTCAGAGTCCACTAGATGGTAGTGATGTGTTGATGAAGTTTCATGAAACAGTGTCATTATCTTCAGAGTCCACTAGATGGCGTCTCTGCACTATTTGTTTTCAACAACTGTTCTCATTAAACATTATTTTTAAAGTGATGGCGCCACCTACTGACCTCTGAAGAGAGGGTCTCAGAGTCGACTCACTGCTGATCTACATCGAGACAGAGCAGGTGGATGTGTCTCGGAGACCTCTGTCATGTTGTCTCCTGGACCTCCTCTGGACAGTTGTCCCTGACCTGATCCACTGGAAGACGCTCTTGAGCCAGACCCGGGTCATGTTGGAGAGACTACGTCTACTTTCCAAGAAGTCTTCTACTTGAGACAAATACAGTTTTGTCTCCTCTAACAAAGAGTTTTAACGTGTTTATGCATCTGATGATCGTGGAGGTGTTTGGACTGAAGGTCAAACATCTGTTGGAAGATTCGCTTGAATGTTCTACGGCTTGTGAAACGGACATAAACCACGTCTGACTTCCTGAAAAGCAACATCATCATCTTCCATCTGTGTGATCCCTCGCTCGTTTTTCATTCCTCGTGGCAGGATAGTAGCGTCTCACGCCGTGAATCCTCGATCCCTCTCCTATCGTGGCTCTGCAGTCCTGAACACTTTGAGATCCTGCGTCGCCTCCTGCCAGGTCCTCGTCTGGAAACCCACGCCTGCTGGAATTGGACAAGATTGGAATATGTCACAGTAATGGGGTCTGTAACCTGGCGGGGTGTGTGAGGACACACACACACACACATGAACACACACACACGAACACACTCGAGTGGCTGCAAACCATGGGCCGGTATCGATGGTTTTGAACGGAGATCCCATCACGCTCGTGCATCTATGTTGATCTCAGATGTTGGATTCATTTGAAAAATCACCTGCCATTACCTGTTCCATCCTCCCCGCGGCGTCTGGTTTCAAGAGGAACTGATTCATCAAATGTTTATAACCAGAGCTGAGATAACAGTTCATTCAATCGTGTCCACACAACACGTTCTGATCCAAGAACACCATCTCCCCCTCACCACTGAACATCCACGGACAGGACATTGAGATTGTCACGTCTTACAAGTTCCTGGGTGTTCACCTCAACAACCGCCTGGACTGGGTGGATAACACTGCTGCTCTTTATAAAAAAGGGCGGAGTAGACTCTACCTGCTCCGGAGGTTGAGGTCGTTGGGTGTCCAGGGGCCACTCCTGAAGTCATTCTATGACTCAGTAGTGGCCTCTGCCATCTTCAACGGTGTGGTCTGCTGGGGGAGCAGCATGACAGCAAAGGATAGGGCTAAACTGGACAGCCTTATTAAGGAGGCCGGTTATGTCCTAGGGCGCCCCCTGGATCCTGTGGAGTAAGTGTCTGGGGGGAGGATACAGAGCAAGCTGGGCTCCATGAGGAGGAACTTGTCTCACCCTCTCCAGCACACACTGAGGGCATTGAGGAGCTCCATCAGTGATAGGATGCTCCATCCCAGGTGTGTGAGGGAGAGGTACTGCAGGTCCTTCCTCCCTGCTGCCATCAGACTCCACAACAAGATCGATTTTCTATTCTATTTAGATTTTTTCTTTTCTTTTTTTATATTTTATTTCTGGGTGTTTTATTTTTTGCTGTTGTTAAACCGAATTTCCCCTCGCGGGACAATAAAGGATTCTGATTCTGATTCTGATTGATTTGAAGTGAAAGGAGCTAAAACTTCACCAGCTTTGAGGGAATATCAACTTTTTTCAGGGATCAACATTCTGTTACTGGTATACGACTCCTGGAAAAACCAAATTCGGTTTAACAACAGCAATGTGCCAAAAAATAAAACACCCAGAAATAAAATATTAAAAAGAAAAGAAAAAATCTAAATAGAATAGAAAATAAATCTGCACTATATTATATATTCACAATCATATTTACAAAAATAACAAGAAAGGTGCAGTTAAATAATTATCTTGGTGTGTTCTTGTTATGGAGTCTGATGGCAGCAGGGAGGAAGGACCTGCAGTACCTCTCCCTCACACACCTGGAATGGAGCATCCTATCACTGATGGAGCTCCTCAATGCCCTCAGTGTGTGCTGGAGAGGGTGAGACAAGTTCCTCCTCATGGAGGCCAGCTTGCTCTGTATCCTCCTCCCAGACACTTCCTCCACAGGATCCAGGGGGCGCCCAAGGACGTAACCGGCCTTCTTAATAAGGCTGTCCAGTTTAGCCCTAGTTTAGCCAAACATCTTAACAGGAAGTGTGGTCGTGATATTTTCATTCTTAGAGACTCAATCCATCTTAAAGTGAGAAGAAATTCAACTTTTACTCATGTCGACTCATGTTCATTATCATCAGAGTATTGTGTTCTTTTTATAGACATGATGTTTGTTCATTTTAATGTAGCAACTGGAGCTCAGTTGTCTTCATCTTCATCCAAAAAGACTCCTAAAAACATCTAAATACCTTCAAACTGCTCGACTGTAACTCTCGGATTGAAGCCTCGACGTGAGAAGAATTGATCAGAAGGAAATGAAATAAGTCTGTATATTAAGATTGTTTGTAGCAGAAGTTTTAAGAGTAAACAGGAAGTACTCCGGGGAAATATGGCGAACACTCTCTTCTCTCTACACTGGAAGCAATATTTACCCAGAAGTACATTTGTGTCTAGAACTCTAAGAAGAACACATGACTCTGAAATGAATCAACATTAGTCGACATGAGTGTCAAGTTTGAATTCTGGGTAAAAATATCTCTTTAAATATATTCAGTAAACATCTCTTGTTGGACCTCAAACACACATATCTTTGTAGGTCACCATGGCAACCATCCACGGGCCACACAGAATGACTCGGCGCCTCGGTTCTGACCCAGTCGGCCCGACAGGAAGGTCGTGACCTTAGCCGGGCACCGGGGCCACAATGTTCAAACGGTCGGAAACGAAATCTGCTCAACGTTCTGTAGCAGAAACACAAGGTCATATAAATACCTGTAATATTTGACCTCTTCTGCCTCTTAGCTCAGCTCTTTCTTCACCTTTCATTGTTTCCCTTTTTTCCACAAACAAAATCCTGTTTTGTTCTGACATCACTGGCAACAAATGTTCTGACTCCGAGCCAAACAGAAGGAGACGAAGGAAAGTCTGAGCTTCCATGAGGTTCTGGTATCACGGTCGGTCCTGAACACTCTCGGGTCTCAGTATCTTGGGAAACCACGACACATGTGTATTTGTGGAAGAGACGCTTGTTCTCACCATCATTTATATCTCAACCCCAAAACCATCGGGGATCTCAACCTATAGTTTTCCAGGAAGAACGTTCTCCAGCCTGATCCATCACTGGAGTTACCGTCCATCGACAGAAGAGAAAATGTCTCTCGGCCCAGGAATAGAACCCAGAACCCTCATCGCGATGCGTCTGCGGGTCTCGCAGACTTACAGATCTACAATCTGCAGACGCACAACACATCATTAACTGGCGTTTCATGTCGACCTCGTCTCCCATGTCCACTGGGAAGGCTCCGAGCTTCGGAGAGCCAAAGGGAATATTGACGTTCTCTGGTTCCGTCGTCTTGTGTTCACTTCCTGTTGTCATGGTCCTGACACCGAAACCGGTCTCGGTCCAAGTCCTGCTTCACATTCAGAAGGACTGAGATTTGAGCAGCCGGTGACTGAAGGCTATTTTTGTCAGACTTCATTATGGATGAAGAACATCTCTGAGTGGTTTTAAGTTTGCTAACCACAGTTCATTCGGGGTGAACCGGTTCATAGTCAGTGACTTATTAATCTTCTTCTTTAACTCGCGCTGCCGAGGAGGTTTGTTTTTCGGTTCGGTTAGAACCTGGAGATGGACCAACTTTTTGTGGTTGTGTTTTTGGTTGTTTTCTGTCGTCTTGTACGCGATTTAAAAAGGTTCTTCATTCACTTGTATGGCCTCTCACTGCTGCTGCTGCTCATCTCAGTGAAGATTAAAAACTCAACACATCTGACAGTACAGCGACCACAATAAATCCACTTGTATGTGGCTACACAATATTGTGATGTAACAACACTGTACCTTCTCACGACAAGAAAAAACACATTTTATGAGTCAACACAATTAACAAAACTAAGTTAATGTACATTTTGAAAACTTTCTTAAGAGGAAATACTTGAAATACTTCGATCGACTCACAGACCTCGTCCTGTTGTTTCAAGTGCTCAACAAGGTGGTAATCTAATCTAATACAATCTGTTCTAATCTAATCTAATCTAGAGAGAGTCCTTCTATGTCCACGTACATCAGCGACATCACAATATTAAATCTGATCTGATTTAATCTAATCTAATCTAATCTAATCTAATTTAGAGAGAGTCCTTCTATGTCCACGTACATCAGCGACATCACAATATTAAATCTGATCTGATCTAATCTAATCTAATCTAACCTGATTTAATCTAATCTAATCTAATCTAATCTAGAGAGAGTCCTTCTATGTCCACGTACATCAGCGACATCACAATATTAAATCTGATCTGATCTAATCTAATCTAATCTAATCAACTAACCGATTTAATCTAATCTAATCTACCTAATCTAGAGAGAGTCCTTCTATGTCCACGTACATCAGCGACATCACAATATTAAATCTGATCTGATCTAATCTAATCTAATCTAATCTAACCTGATTTAATCTAATCTAATCTAGAGAGAGTCCTTCTATGTCCACGTACATCAGCGACATCACAATATTAAATCTGATCTGATCTGATCTAATCTAATCCAATCCAACCCTGATTTAATCTAATCTAATCTAGAGAGAGTCCTTCTATGTCCACGTACATCAGCGACATCACAATATTTAATCTGATCTAATCTAATCTAACCTGATTTAATCTAATCTAATCTAATCTAATCTAATCTAGAGAGAGTCCTTCTATGTCCACGTACATCAGCGACATCACAATATTAAATCTGATCTGATCTAATCTAATCTAATCTAATCTAATCTAATCTAATCTAACCTGATCTAATCTAATCTAATCTAGAGAGAGTCCTTCTATGTCCACGTACATCAGCGACATCACAATATTAAATCGGATCTGATCTAATCTAATCTAATCTAATCTAACCTGATTTAATCTAATCTAATCTAATCTAGAGAGAGTCCTTCTATGTCCACGTACATCAGCGACATCACAATATTAAATCTGATCTGATCTAATCTAATCTAATCTAATCTAACCTGATTTAATCTAATCTAATCTAATCTAACCTGATTTAATCTAATCTAATCTAGAGAGAGTCCTTCTATGTCCACGTACATCAGCGACATCACAATATTAAATCTGATCTGATCTAATCTAATCTAATCTAACCTGATTTAATCTAATCTAATCTAATCTAACCTGATTTAATCTAATCTAATCTAATCTAGAGAGAGTCCTTCTATGTCCACGTACATCAGCGACATCACAATATTAAATCTGATCTGATCTAATCTAATCTAATCTAATCTAATCTAACCTGATTTAATCTAATCTAATCTAGAGAGAGTCCTTCTATGTCCACGTACATCAGCGACATCACAATATTAAATCTGATATGATCTAATCTAATCTAATCTAACCTGATTTAATCTAATCTAATCTAATCTATAGGTCCTTGTACATCAGCGACATCACAATATTAAATCGGATCTGATCTAATCTAATCTAATCTAATCTGACCTAATCTAATCTAATCTAGAGAGAGTCCTTCTATGTCCACGTACATCAGCGACATCACAATATTAAATCTGATCTGATCTGATCTAATCTAATCTAATCTAACCTGATTTAATCTAATCTAATCTAATCTAATCTAATCTAGAGAGAGTCCTTCTATGTCCACGTACATCAGCGACATCACAATATTAAATCTGATCTGATCTAATCTAATTTAATCTAATCTAATCTAACCTGATTTAATCTAATCTAATCTAGAGAGAGTCCTTCTATGTCCACGTACATCAGCGACATCACAATATTAAATCTGATCTGATCTAATCTAACCTGATTTAATCTAATCTAATCTAATCTAGAGAGAGTCCTTCTATGTCCACGTACATCAGCGACATCACAATATTAAATCTGATCTGATCTAATCTAATCTAATCTAACCTGATTTAATCTAATCTAATCTAATCTAATCTGATTTAATCTAATCTAATCTAATCTAATCTAGAGAGAGTCCTTCTATGTCCACGTACATCAGCGACATCACAATATTAAATCTGATCTGATCTAATCTAATCTAATCTAACCTGATTTAATCTAATCTAATCTAATCTAGAGAGAGTCCTTCTATGTCCACGTACATCAGCGACATCACAATATTAAATCTGATCTGATCTAATCTAATCTAATCTAACTAACCGTTTAATCTAATCTAATCTAGAGAGAGTCCTTCTATGTCCACGTACATCAGCGACATCACAATATTAAATCGGATCTGATCTAATCTAATCTAATCTAATCTAATCTAACCTGATTTAATCTAATCTAATCTAGAGAGAGTCCTTCTATGTCCACGTACATCAGCGACATCACAATATTAAATCTGATCTGATCTAATCTAATCTAATTTAATCTAATCTAATCTAATCTAATCTAGAGAGAGTCCTTCTATGTCCACGTACATCAGCGACATCACAATATTAAATCTGATCTGATCTAATCTAATCTAATCTAATCTAACCTGATTTAATCTAATGTAATCTAATCTAGAGAGAGTCCTTCTATGTCCACGTACATCAGCGACATCACAATATTAAATCTGATCTGATCTAATCTAATCTAATCTAATCTAATCTAATCTAATCTAATCTAATCTAATCTAATCTAGAGAGAGTCCTTCTATGTCCACGTACATCAGCGACATCACAATATTAAATCTTATCTGATCCGCTGTATCATGGTGTGTAGCTTCAGATTGTTGTCGATACACAAGTGTGAGTAGGTCACATGACTTTTAAAAGAAAATAGCATTTTTATTTGTATCTTCCTCATAATTCAACACAAATGTTTCTAAATACAAGGACGACAAAAGCACTCACAGACACACACACACTCACAGACACACACACACTCACAGACACACACACACTCACAGACACACACACACTCACAGATACACACACTCACAGACACACACACACTCACAGACACACACACGCACTCACAGACACACACACACTCACAGACACACACACACTCACAGACACACACACACTCACAGACACACACACGCACTCACAGATACACACATGCACTCACAGACACACACACACTCACAGACACACACATGCACTCACAGACACACACACACTCAGAGACACACACACACACTGACACACACACACACACTCACAGACACACACGCACTCACAGACACACACACTCACAGACACACACACTCAAAGACACACACACACTCACAGACACACACATGCACTCACAGATACACACACGCACTCACAGACACACACACACTCACAGACACACACACACTCACAGATACACACACACTCACAGACACACACACAGACACACACACACACACAAGCACACACACACACAAGCACACGCACTCACAGACACACACGCACTCACAGACACACACACACTCACAGACACACACACACTCAAAGACACACACACACTCACAGACACACACATGCACTCACAGATACACACACGCACTCACAGACACACACACACTCACAGACACACACACACTCACAGATACACACACACTCACAGACACACACACAGACACACACACACACAAGCACACACACTCACAGACACGCACACACACTCACAGACACACACACGCACACACACACTTCACAGACACACACACGCACTCACAGACACACACACACACACACTCACAGACACACACACGCACTCACAGATACACACACGCACTCACACACACACACGCACTCACAGACACACACACACTTTCACAGATACACACATGCACTCACAGACACACACACACACTCACAGACACACACACGCACTCACAGACACACACACACTCACAGATACACACACACACTCACAGACACACACACACGCACTCACAGACACAGACACACACACACACACACACACACTCACAGACACACACACGCACTCACAGACACACACACTCACAGACACACACACACCACTCACAGACACAGACACACACACACACACACACACTCACAGACACACACACGCACTCACAGATACACACACACACTCACAGACACACACACGCACTCACAGACACACACATGTGTGTACATGTTGTTCCATCAAAAGTTAATAAAACATAATATTCAATATAAACATAAACTCGTTAGTTTCGTGTTTTTCTCCAGGATAGATAATAGCAGCCTCGTGATGACGTCATCAAAGCGTCACTAAAGTTAGTTCCTCAGAATCAAACTTCTTCACTGATGAC
>JACEEU010000693.1:70000-100000 GCA_016630915.1 Callionymus lyra | reverse complement strand
TGAAGATAATGACACTGTTTCATGAAGCTTCATCGACACATCACTACCATCTAGTGGACTCTGAAGATAATGACACTGTTTCATGAAGCTTCATCAACACATCACTACCATCTAGTGGACTCTGAAGATAATGACACTGTTTCATGAAGCTTCATCAACACATCACTACCATCTAGTGGACTCTGAAGATAAAGACACTGTTTCATGAAGCTTCATCAACACATCACTACCATCTAGTGGACTCTGAAGATAATGACACTGTTTCATGAAGCTTCATCAACACATCACTACCATCTAGTGGACTCTGAAGATAATGACACTGTTTCATGAAGCTTCATCGACACATCACTACCATCTAGTGGACTCTGAAGATAATGACACTGTTTCATGAAGCTTCATCAACACATCACTACCATCTAGTGGACTCTGAAGATAATGACACTGTTTCATGAAGCTTCATCAACACATCACTACCATCTAGTGGACTCTGAAGATAATGACACTGTTTCATGAAGCTTCATCGACACATCACTACCATCTAGTGGACTCTGAAGATAATGACACTGTTTCATGAAGCTTCATCAACACATCACTACCATCTAGTGGACTCTGAAGATAATGACACCGTTTCATGAAGCTTCATCGACACATCACTACCATCTAGTGGACTCTGAAGATAATGACACTGTTTCATGAAGCTTCATCAACACATCACTACCATCTAGTGCACTCTGAAGATAACGACACTGTTTCATGAAGCTTCATCAACACACCACTACCATCTAGTGGACTCTGAAGATAATGACACTGTTTCATGAAGCTTCATCAACACACCACTACCATCTAGTGGACTCTGAAGATAACGACACTGTTTCATGAAGCTTCATCAACACACCACTACCATCTAGTGGACTCTGAAGATAATGACACTGTTTCATGAAGCTTCATCAACACACCACTACCATCTAGTGGACTCTGAAGATAATGACACTGTTTCATGAAGCTTCATCAACTAGAACCTAGAACCACTGCTTCTTTATAAGTAAAACTAGTCAAAGTGGAAAACCTCAAGGTTAAGGATTTCAACCTGCTTGTCCTCACAGCAGGGACAGAAGTTATAAATGGTCTTCTGGCCTGGAAACCTGCAGGAAGACAAATTGCTGACCATTTGGAGTTCTTGTGGTCTGTCGTCTCCCAGTAGCTCCACGGACTCGTACTTACATACTTGAGGAGGGACACGTCAGCTCCACTTGTGGCTTGGGTTCTGAGCCTAGGGTTCTTTTTTTACACTTAGTTTTCCATTCCATCAGTCTCGTCTCTTCTTCCATCCTCTCCCGCGACGTGGCACCTCTGGAGGTGCAGCGTCCTGGACTGGGGATGGATCCCTAGACCCCCGTCCAGATCCACAACGTCACGCAGGAGCGACTCATTGAGATGATTGTCGTCTCAGGTTTCTCTTTATTTGCTTTTGCTTTCCCTCCAGCAGTTCTGGCTCAGGATCAACTGCTAAAATAGAACCCTAGAGCGGTGAGTCCTGAAGTACCGGTTCAGGTTCGGAGGAATCCGTCCGGAGAGAGGACGGGAGGATCAGGACTGAGTACTCGAGAAGAAGGATGGGATCCCGCCCCCTGACATGTTGCGTCCCTCCTCCCTCCCTAGCTCGGTCCCATGTGAGCCCCGATGACTGGACCTCTCTCTGGTCCCGGCTCTGCTTACGCTCCGGCAGACATGCATTGTTCTCCACTGTACTCGACTGGTTGCTCTGATTCCAGAACAGTTGGTCTGTGTTCGCTCTGCACGGGACTCTGAGCAGGAGCTACTGCCGGTGAGTTTCTTTACCCAGTCCTACTTTTTACCAGAAGAGGAGTTGAAAGAAGTGTGTTGCCACCATGGCAGGTAGAAGGTGTGTTACCTTGTGTGTGTGTGTGTGTGTGTGTGTGTGTGTGTGTGTCTCACAGTGGTGTGGCAGGGTGCGTGTGTGTGTGGGCAATCATACACAGATGTATAGAATAAATGGCAACAAAATCATTTCATTTGTGTCTTCCGTGAAGACAGACGTCACTACACTTACACTTCGAGTGATCGCTATGGTTACAAACATAAAGTACACACACATGATGTCATCGGTGACAAAAGGGCAGAACGGGTTTTGTGTCGACTTTCTTTGAATGATTCATTTTGGTTCTGTTGGGATTTTCTTTCCGCAACAACTGGTCACAGATTTCGGATGTTTGTGTTGTTGTGTCTTTTACTTCCACTGCTTCACAGCACTGGGGGCGGTGGTTGCGTTCATTGCCATCGTGACTGTGAAGTGCTGAGAGTACTTTGTGAAGCTTCCACGAAAAATTAACTTTCTCTCGTTTTGTAAACAAACGCCACTGCTGACTGTGGATCCCGGGCTGGTGACACTTCAGTTTTCACAACAATGCAGTTACACTGTTCACTAAGAAGACCTAAAAGTCAACGGTAAAACATTTAAAAATAACAATTTTGGGTAAAAATAATCACTAGATTTACTTCCCGTCTGTTAATTTGAACGATAAGACATAGTTTGACTTTTATATTTATCAAATACAACTTAATGAACAAACCTTAAGACACAAACAAAAGTCTTGGATTCTAAAGCTAGTTTCGTGACACGGTGTGTGTCCCAAATCACACACTTTTGCACGTAAATTTCTTGAGAAAACACTAATTTTACCACAAAACAACAATAATAACACAATGAAACACAACTTATTAACTTGTTTCTATTGTAGAAAAGTGTTGATGATAGAGTTTCAACGACTGGTTACAATCAGCGTTAAATAGTAGTAGAAGAAGAAGCTGTCGAGTCATTTCCTGTTAGTGTGTAGCAGCAGAGTTTGATGTGAGACAGTACTACACTGTTGAATAAGTGCACTCTCTAACAGTGTACTGTAAAGCAGTGCACTTTGGGAGACAGCAACATATTATCTTCACAAGGATTCAAACCCTTGACTTCTGCCTGGTCAGTCAACAAAATACATTTGTTCATATCTTTGACGTATTACCCCATACTTGTCCCAGCAAGACAAGGTCGGAGTCAGGATGGGAATAGAAAGCGTCCGTTTATCGCCACAGTTCTGATGACGGACCTGGTTCTGATTGAGCCGACGTCGTTGACGGAGGTGCAGAGACTCACACATGAGTGTGTAGCGCTCAAACACACACACACAAACTGCTGCGTCACGTGTCATCTCAGGCCGCCATCGATTGGAGAAACAATAGCCGTCCTCCCGGCCAAGACCCCCGGCATGTAAGCCGCTCGCATATCAACGGAAAATCTAGTGCAAGATGTTGTTCATTGATTTGCTTTGTCGCCTGATGCAAACACACACACACACACACACACACACACACAATCGAGCCTTGTGGTCTGCAGGGACCTCATTGTTCGCGGCACATAATAATTGTTTGTGTCCGAGCGTCTCCGGGTCCTTCTAGAGGTCCAGCACAATGAAGCCTGTCACCGGGGGACGTGGACTCCTGTCCTCCCGGCACATCTGGATCTCAGGCCAGCTGACGGGAACATGGGAGCGGATGGAGGAGGAAGAAGGAGTGGGTGGAGGGAGGGAGGGAGTCCAAGTGTGAGGAGGGGGAGTGAGCAGAGGTGGTCCTGGTGGACTTCCCTTCGTACAGGAGGAACAATGTCGGTCAGTGTCCTTAAGTTGGGAAGGAAACGTGGTGAGGAAAGACTTAAATAGTCTTGACCTGCTGAATGTATACGAGAGTCAGAGATGCTTCGTCAACATTATCTGAAGATACTTCATAACGTTTGTGTTTAAAGTTTGTTGGCATTGAAGTACATCTGAGTGTGAATCCATGTATTTAAGTAGTGATGTTTTGGTGAAGCTTCATGAAACAGTGTCATGTTGTCAGTTTTGTCCAGTACTTGACTCTGGTGTTGTGATAGTGTAGTAACAAGGATATATGTGTAGTATTGTCCAGTACTTGAGTCTGGTGTTGACTGCTTGGTGTTGTGATAGTGTAGTAACAAGTATATATGTGTAGTATTGTGGAGTACTTGACTCTGGTGTTGTGATAGTGTAGTAACAAGTATATATGTGTGTAGTATTGTCCAGTACTTGACTCTGGTGTTGTGATAGTGTAGTAACAAGTATATATGTGTAGTATTGTCCAGTACTTGACTCTGGTGTTGTGATAGTGTAGTAACAAGTATATATGTGTAGTATTGTCCAGTACTTGACTCTGGTGTTGTGATAGTGTAGTAACAAGTATATATGTGTAGTATTGTCCAGTACTTGACTCTGGTGTTGTGATAGTGTAGTAACAAGTATATATGTGTAGTATTGTCCAGTACTTGACTCTGGTGTTGTGATAGTGTAGTAACAAGTATATGTGTAGTATTGTCCAGTACTTGACTCTGGTGTTGTGATAGTGTAGTAACAAGAATATATGTGTAGTATTGTCCAGTACTTGACTCTGGTGTTGTGATAGTGTAGTAACAAGTATATATGTGGGGGGTTTGCCCAGGACTTTGCCTGGGGGGGGGGGGTTTTAAAAGACCAAAGGGCTTTGGAGGAGGGGGAAACGCTTATTTTTTTTTCAAAACAAAAAAAGGCCAAACATTAGCTTTAAAAGCTGCTGAACTCACTGTATCCTCTCGTCCTCAGTTTGCGTCTGGATCTCGCAGGCTTTCATAGTTTCTTTAACTGCAGATGACATAATACCTTTTGCATCTAATTGAAACACATACATGTTCAATTCTGTGACTATTTGTCAACATAAAAGAGAATAATTGTATTTAAAAAGACACTGTCTTGAAATATACACCATAAAAATCAATGATTAAAACATAAAACATGGGAAAAAAAGGACAAAACAGTTGTTGTTTTAATCGTTAACAAGTTTAAAGTGTCATTAAAATCTCATACCCTCATAACTCGCTGTGTAGATATTTCACCAGAAAACAGAATCTTCTGGCAGCTTCGACCTCCAGCTGCTGTTTTCAAATCTCATATCTGGATATCATTGAAGTACATCTGAGTCTGAATCCATGTATTTAAGTAGTGATGTGTTGATGAAGCTTCATGAAACAGTGTCATGTTGTCAGTTTTGTCCAGTACTTGACTCTGGTGTTGTGATAGTGTAGTAACAAGTATATGTGTAGTATTGTCCAGTACTTGAGTCTGGTGTTGTGATAGTGTAGTAACAAGCAAGTATATATGTGTAGTATTGTCCAGTACTTGACTCTGGTGTTGTGATAGTGTAGTAACAAGGTATATATGTGTAGTATTGTCCAGTACTTGACTCTGGTGTTGTGATAGTGTAGTAACAAGTATACATGTGTAGTATTGTCCAGTACTTGACTCTGGTGTTGTGATAGTGTAGTAACAAGTATATATGTGTAGTATTGTCCAGTACTTGACTCTGGTGTTGTGATAGTGTAGTAACAAGTATATATGTGTAGTATTGTCCAGTACTTGATTCTGGTGTTGTGATAGTGTAGAAACAAGTATACATGTGTAGTATTGTCCAGTACTTGACTCTGGTGTTGTGATAGTGTAGTAACAAGGATATATGTGTATTGTCCAGTACTTGACTCTGGTGTTGTGATAGTGTAGTAACAAGTATATATGTGTAGTATTGTCCAGTACTTGACTCTGGTGTTGTGATAGTGTAGTAACAAGTATATATGTGTAGTATTGTCCAGTACTTGACTCTGGTGTTGTGATAGTGTAGTAACAAGTATAATGTGTAGTATTGTCCAGTACTTGACTCTGGTGTTGGATAGTGTAGTAACAAGTATATATGTGTAGTATTGTCCAGTACTTGACTCAGGTGTTGTGATAGTGTAGTAACAAGTATATATGTGTAGTATTGTCCAGTACTTGACTCTGGTGTTGTGATAGTGTAGTAACAAGTATACATGTGTAGTATTGTCCAGTACTTGACTCTGGTGTTGTGATAGTGTAGTAACAAGTATATATGTGTAGTATTGTCCAGTACTTGATTCTGGTGTTGTGATAGTGTAGTAACAAGTATACATGTGTAGTATTGTCCAGTACTTGACTCAGGTGTTGTGATACTGTAGTAACAAGTATATATGTGTAGTATTGTCCAGTACTTGATTCTGGTGTTGTAGTATTTACAGTCCCTGATCATCTGGCGACGTCAGGCCTTGATTGGGACGTTGATAAAACACCAGCTTTCATTTCCTCTCGGGCCTCTCAGGAGTTGTTTGATGCTGTAATTCTGCCATATGTGCGAGCGAGTCTCCTTCGTCTGTCGCAAGCAGCTGCTGGACCTTCAGAGTTCTGGCTGATGGAGTCACAGCAGTACCGTAGTACGGTGTACATTTTAGGACATCGTCAGGTGTACGGTGTACATTTTAGGACATCGTCAGGTGTACAGTGTACATTTTAGGACATCGTCAGGTGTACGGTGTACATTTTAGGACATCGTCAGGTGTACGGTGTACATTTTAGGACATCGTCAGGTGTACATTGTACATTTTAGGACATCGTCAGGTGTACAGTGTACATTTTAGGACATCGTCAGGTGTACGGTGTACATTTTAGGACATCGTCAGGTGTACGGTGTACATTTTAGGACATCGTCAGGTGTACAGTGTACATTTTAGGACATCGTCAGGTGTACAGTGTACATTTTAGGACATCGTCAGGTGTACAGTGTACATTTTAGGACATCGTCAGGTGTACGGTGTACATTTTAGGACATCGTCAGGTGTACGGTGTACATTTTAGGACATCGTCAGGTGTACAGTGTACATTTTAGGACATCGTCAGGTGTACGGTGTACATTTTAGGACATCGTCAGGTGTACAGTATACATTTTAGGACATCGTCAGGTATCAGACCAAACGGCTTCATCCGTCAGACAAACCTCCGTCAGATCGAACTTGGTCAACCTTCAAAATAAAAGTCCCCAGACAAAACTACATCAGAAACAAAAACAATCGCTCCTTTTTATTTCAAATAAAACAGGAAATGCATGTGATAACGACGTGATATTAGACAAATCGACATCAGATAGCATCTGGGGGAAAAAAAAATCACCGGACCATTTTATTTTGAATAAAACCGGAAATACATGTGACGTCACACGTCAACATGCCATCGGATTTTGTAGTATCGTTATCACATGAATTTTGGTTTTCACGATGTCCTAAAATGTACACCGTACAGGTATCAGACCAAACGGCTTCATCCGTCAGACAAACCTCCGTCAGATCGAACTTTGTCAACCTTCAAAATAAAAGTCCCCAGACAAAACTACATCAGAAACAAAAACAATCGCTCCTTTTTATTTCAAATAAAACAGGAAATGCATGTGAAAACTATGTGATTATCAGACAAATCGACATCAAATAGCATCTGGGGAAAAAAAAATCACCGGACCATTTTATTTTGAATAAAACCGGAAATACATGTGACGCCACACGTCAACATGCCATCGGATTTTGTAGTATCGTTATCACATGAATTTTGGCTTTCATTCGAAATAAAATGATGCGTTTATTTTTGTTTCTATATGCTATCCGATGTCCTTTTGGCTGATATCACGTCGTTATCGCGTGCATTTCCGGTTTCATTCGCAATAAAACGGTACGTTATTTTTTCCCCCAGATGCTATCTGATGTCGTTTTGTCTAATAATCACGTCGTTATCACATGCATTTCCTGTTTTATTTGAAATAAAAAGGAGCGATTGTTTTTGTTTCTGATGTAGTTTTTGTCTGGGGACTTTTATTTTGAAGGTTGACAAAGTTCGATCTGACGGAGGTTTGTCTGACATGGTTTTATTCAAAATAAAATTTCCTTCCCAGATGCTATTGTGTCGATTTGTCTAATATCACGTCGTTATCACATGCACTTCCGGTTCAATTTGCAATAAAATGGTTCGCTTATTTTTTTTCCAGGCGCTATCTGATGTAGTTTTGTCTGGGGACTTTTATTTTGAAGGTCACATTATAGATATATATATTTGCAGTTCTTGTTTGTAATTATTAAGATAATAAAAAGAATAAACATCACACAAATGATCGAGCTTGTGTCGTTGTGTCGCTGAGCAACCATCTCCTGATGGTAGACTTGGCGCGGGTGTGCAGCCTACTCCCATCAGTATGTGTGAATGGCTGTCAAAAGCACTACCGAATTTCCCCTCGCGGGACAAATAAGGGATTCTGAAAAAGATTTAATCTTAGGAGATGTTGTTCTTCTCGTCATCTTAGGAGATGTTGTTCTTCTCATCATCTAAAGAGATGTTGTTCTTCTCATCATCTGATCGTAGGAGATGTTGTTCTTCTCATCATCTAAAGAGATGTTGTTCTTCTCGTCATCTGATCTTAGGAGATGTTGTTCTTCTCGTCATCTGATCTTAGGAGATGTTGTTCTTCTCGTCATCTGATCTTAGGAGATGTTGTTCTTCTCATCATCTGATCTTAGGAGATGTTGTTCTTCTCATCATCTGATCTTAGGAGATGTTGTTCTTCTCATCATCTGATCTTAGGAGATGTTGTTCTTCTCATCATCTAAAGAGATGTTGTTCTTCTCATCATCTGATCTTAGGAGATGTTGTTCTTCTCATCATCTGATCTTAGGAGATGTTGTTCTTCTCATCATCTGATCTTAGGAGATGTTGTTCTTCTCATCATCTGATCTTAGGAGATGTTGTTCTTCTCATCATCTGATCTTAGGAGATGTTGTTCTTCTCATCATCTGATCTTAGGAGATGTTGTTCTTCTCATCATCTAAAGAGATGTTGTTCTTCTCATCATCTGATCTTAGGAGATGTTGTTCTTCTCGTCATCATCTAAGGGATGTTGTTCTTTCATCATCTGATCTTAGGAGATGTTGTTCTTCTCGTCATCTCTAAAGGAGATGTTGTTCTTCTCTATCATCTTAGAGATTTCTTTCTTCCCATCATCTGATCTTAGGGATGTTGTTCTTCTCATCATCTGATCTTAGGAGATGTTGTTCTTCTCATCATCTAAAGAGATGTTGTTCTTCTCATCATCTGATCTTAGGAGATGTTGTTCTTCTCGTCATCTAAAGAGATGTTGTTCTTCTCATCATCTGATCTTAGGAGATGTTGTTCTTCTCATCATCTAAAGAGATGTTGTTCTTCTCATCATCTGATCTTAGGAGATGTTGTTCTTCTCGTCATCTAAGGAGATGTTGTTCTTCTCATCATCTGATCTTAGGAGATGTTGTTCTTCTCATCATCTGATCTTAGGAGATGTTGTTCTTCTCATCATCTGATCTTAGGAGATGTTGTTCTTCTCATCATCTGACTTAGGAGTTGTTGTTCTTCTCGTCATCTTAGGAGATGTTGTTCTTCTCATCATCTGATCTTAGGAGATGTTGTTCTTCTCATCATCTTAGGAGATGTTGTTCTTCTCGTCATCTAAAGAGATGTTGTTCTTCTCGTCATCTAAAGAGATGTTGTTCTTCTCGTCATCTTAGGAGATATTGTTCTCTCTGACGTCGCAGCAAACGAAGCTGCTCGTTGACGTCAGACTGTGAAGTCAGAATAAAAACACACACAAGTTCTCTTATCGTTTGGCATAAGATCCATCTTTCATGAGATTCCTGCGATGCCCGACCTTGACAGTCGCATTATTTCTACAGTTACAGTTCAGACGTATTTGTGTCACGAGGAACATCGTTTTTCTACAGTAAGGAAGGATTCAAGGACAGTATCGACCACTTTGTTTAACATCCAGTCGGTGTTGCATTCAGGGACAGTCGGGAAGATTATAAAATAAAACATTAACCCTGAATGAACAAGGAGAGATGCATTCAGGTTCTAGCAAATTGTTATTTTCCACCTGTAGTAGTAAATGATACATACAATAAATTAGAAACTATTACAAAATACATTTCAATTACAAGTTTAGGAGGTGAAGAATACCCACATTCCCACGTCCTTACAGTACACACACACACACACACACACACACACACACACACACACACACACACACACACACACACACACACACACACACACACACACACACACACACACACACACACAGTTAAATAAATTGATTGTAATCTTTTACAAACCAATCATTGTGTTGCTTTTATGAAACGTATAAATATGGAATGTAAAGAACAAGATGAGTCGTTCATGAGAGACTCAGGGTAGAGCCTCTATCGAGTTTGAATTGATATTCAATTGTAGTGAATCTATTACTGTCTATAATCTATAAACTATAATCTATATTCTATAATCTATCATCTATCATCTATCATCTATCTTCTATCATCTATCATCTATCATCTATCATCTATCATCTATCATCTATCATCTATAATCCATCATCCATCATCCATCATCCATCATCCATCATCTATCATCTATAATCTATCATCTATAATCTATCATCTATCATCTATCATCTATCATCTATCATTTATAATCTATCATCTATCATCTATCATCTATCATCTATCATCTATCATCTATCATCTATCATCTATAATCTATCATCTATCATCTATCATCTATCATCTATCATTTATAATCTATCATCTATCATCTATCATCTATCATCTATCATCTATCATCTATCTTCTATCATCTATCATCTATCATCTATCATCTATCATCTATCCTCTATCATCTATCATCTATTCTCTATCATCTATCATCCATCATCCATCATCCACATCCATCATCCATCATCCATCATCTATCATCTATCATCCATAATCTATCATCCATCATCCATCATCCATCATCTATCATCTATCATCTATCATCTATCATCTACAATCCATCATCCATCATCCATCATCCATCATCCATCATCCATCATCCATCATCCATCTTCTATCATCATCATTCATCTATCATCTATCATCTATCATCTATCATCTATCATCTATCATCTATCATCTATCATCTATCATCTATCATCTATCATCTATCATCTACAATCCATCATCCATCATCCATCATCCATCATCCATCATCCATCATCCATCATCCATCATCCATCATCCATCTTCTATCATCTATCATCTATCATCTATCATCTATCATCTATCATCTATCATCTACAATCCATCATCCATCATCCATCATCCATCATCCATCATCCATCATCCATCATCCATCTTCTATCATCTATCATCTATCATCTATCATCTACAATCCATCATCCATCATCCATCATCCATCATCCATCATCCATCTTCTATCATCTATCATCTATCATCTATCATCTATCATCTACAATCCATCATCCATCATCCATCATCCATCATCCATCATCCATCATCCATCATCCATCATCCATCATCCATCATCCATCATCCCTCATCCATCATCCCTCATCCATCATCCATCATCCATCTTCCATCTTCCCCCATCCCTCATCCCTCATCCCTCATCCATCATTCATCATCTATCATCTACAATCCATCATCCATCATCCATCATCCATCATCCATCATCCCTCATCCCTCATCCATCATCCATCATCCATCTTCCATCTTCCATCTTCCATCTTCCATCTTCCCTTATCCCTCATCCCTCATCCATCATCCATCATCTATAATCTATAATCTATAATTTATCATCTATAATCTATAATCTATAATCTAAAACTGATCATTGTTGGATGAAGATCATTAGAGTTGATGGAGAATATTCACTGAAGGAGTCTTGAATGTGAACAAAGAGCTCGGATTATAAGTGACTCGACTGCTGCACATCCCTTGATAACAGGCCTGACTCGTCACAGCAGGGGGTCAGGACAACACACACACACACACACACACACACACACACACACACACACACACACACACACACACACACACACACACAAACACACAGACTGTTGAATAAACACCTCGACTGCTCGGTGTTTATTCAAACCTCTCTGGCACACATGGAGAGGTTCTTCGAGTGATTCTCACGCAGATGGCGTCGCTGGCGACCAACACTTGGCGAGCGCGTGAGTGATGTCACTGTGATGGACGAGCGCCGGAGTGCGAGGCGGTGACCTCAGCACCTCGGGGCTCTCGGGGGAGTCGTATCGCTCTCGGCGTCGGGACTTTTCTCACACTTTCAACCGCCGAGGGTCGAAAACCCCTCGGACACGTCGACCCGCGTTAGATTCGCGCTGATCGGACGAGACCTTCGACGGGTCAGGATCAGAACTCGAAGAGCATCTTAAAGCACTCAAAAAATGAAAAGGTAGCATTAGCAGTGATTTCTGAGTCAAGTTTACTCAAAAAACAAGGTCAAAAAATGAAAAAAACAAAGCATTTCCACGTCATCAGATCCCGAGTTCTCTCCAGCACCTCCATGGACACTCCTACACTCTCCTTTTTTCTCACTATAACTTCAATTCAATTCAATTCAATTCAATTCAATTCAATTTTATTTAAAGTGTCTTATCATAACAAAGTTATCTCAAGACACTATACAGTTGAAATAAGACTACAGTTGATTAAGGAAAAATAGATCCCAGCGATACGACTCCCCCGAGAGCCCCGAAAAATAGATCCCAGCAATTCAACAAAGAGCAAGAAACAAAACACTGTACAGTGAGCAATGGCAAGGAAAAACTTCCTTTTAGAAGGCAGAAACCTCGAGCGGAACCAGACTCATTGTTGACGGCCTGCCACTTTGACCGGCTGGGAGGAAGGATGGGGGGGGTAGACAGATGGATAAGGAGAGGAGTGAGGGAGGATATAGTGAGAGAAAAGAGGAGAGTGTAGGAAGGGTCCATGGGGGTGCTGGAGAGAACTCGGGATCTGATGACGTGGTGAAGATCCTGGATCAGCAGCAGCTCTGGAGGTGGATCCCTGGATTAGCAACAGCTCTGGAGGTGGATCCCTGGATCAGCAGCAGCTCTGGAGGTGGATCCCTGGATCAGCATGCCTGAGGTGGATCCCTGGATCAGCAGTAGCTCTGGAGGTGGATCCCTGGGGCTCCGGGAGAGAAATAAAAAGGTGAGGGTTTGGGACAAATGTAGACAATACACAGGTATACAGACTCCGGTGACGGGTGAAGATATATAGGGGGGGTTGAAATAGCCAGGCCAGAGGGCACATACCTAGCACAGCAGATCCAGACACAGGGGCCCAAGCCGCGGCAGGAACCCGCGGGAGACCAGGACCCGGCAGGCGAGGTAACCACCAGAGCCGACCCCAAACACCAGCGAGAAGGCGGACCACCACCGGGGGCGCGAGAGGGCAAGCACAGGCGAGGACGACCGCCTCCTTATCCATCTGTCTACCCCCCCCATCCTTCATCCCAGCCGGTCAAAGCGGCAGGCCGTCAACAATGAGTCTGGTTCTGCTCGAGGTTTCTGCCTTCTAAAAGGAAGTTTTTCCTCGCCATTGCTCACTGTACAGTGTTTTGTTTCTTTGTTGAATTGCTGGATCTATTTGTCCTTAATCAACTGTAGTCTTATTTCAACTGTATAGTGTCTTGAGATAACTTTGTTATGATAAGACACTTGAAATAAAATAGAATTGTATTGAACATCTTGCTGCAGAAACAACCGTCTCTCGTGATGCAGTTTTACGTTGAGATGGATTTGATACAGAACTTGTCGAAGGTTCTGTCGTTTTTTGTATCCGATGTCGTATCCAGTCCCAGGTAGCGACGAGGTCAGCGACCCCTGACCTGGACATTGGGCTCAGATCTCACTAACGCTTCAGTTCAGTCCTTGAACCTCCATTTTCACGCAGAACATTCCCTCCGACGCCGGATTGTGCGATTGTGTCGTTTAATTAGTGTTTCCTCCTAGAGTTTCCTGCCGCGGTTTGGTGGCCACTTGTTTTGCTCATCAGACGTAATCTTCTGGCGTCCAAGGATGGAAACACAACAAGGTCAAAGCGAGCCTTTAAGTACACGTTCCACGGAAGGTTGCGATCCCTGAGGCGGTCCTTCCTGCGCCCACATTCCTTCCGCGGGTTTTCTTTTTGGGGCGTAAATAAATGACGACGAGGGCGACGACCACATCCACGAGGCCGGTGTTGTGAGTCTGTGTTTGGTTGTGTTGATGCCTGGAAAACAGATCATAGTTGTGTTGTGTTGATGAATTAAACTCACGTTGAGGAATGCGTGTGTTCAACTTGACCACAGATGGCGCTGTTGCACCAGATCCCTCAGCATCACAGGTGAGTTTCACTTCAGCCGTCCTCGCCTCTGCGGCTGAAACCTCCGTTAGTTTCCACCAGGTGTGTGGACAGTTATTCTGGGACAGTTATGACTGAGCTAGAGAAGCAGAACCAAACAAAGGCTCGTGTTTTTAGTTCCTTCTGGGAAGTTTTTGGGCTGAAAAATCAGGTGAATCTTTATTTCTTAAAGATTTTTTTCTCTGGGAATGCTGGGAAGCATTCACACAATTGAGTTCCTACTACTTCAACTACTACTTCCACTACTACTACTTCCACAACTACTACTTCAAATACTACTTCAAATACTACTTCAAATACTACTTCCACTACTACTTCCACTACTACTACTTCAACTACTACTACTTCCACAACTACTACTTCAAATACTACTTCAAATACTACTTCAAATACTACTTCAAATACTACTTCCACTACTACTTCCACTACTACTACTTCCACTACTACTACTTCCACAACTACTACTTCAAATACTACTTCAAATACTACTTCCACTACTACTACTTCCACAACTACTACTTCAAATACTACTTCAAATAGTACTTCCACTACTACTTCCACTACTACTACTTCCACTACTACTACTTCCACAACTACTACTTCAAATACTACTTCCACTACTACTTCAACTACTACTACTTCCACAACTACTACTTCAAATACTACTTCAAATACTACTTCCACTACTACTTCTCTACTACTACTTCCACAACTACTACTTCAAATACTACTTCAAATACTACTTCAAATACTACTTCCACTACTACTTCCACTACTACTACTTCCACTACTACTACTTCCACAACTACTACTTCAAATACTACTTCAAATACTACTTCCACTACTACTTCAACTACTACTACTTCCACAACTACTACTTCAAATACTACTTCCACTACTACTTCCACTACTACTACTTCCACAACTACTACTTCAAATACTACTACTTCCACTACTACTACTCCACTACTACTACTTCCACAACTACTACTTCAAATACTACTTCAAATACTACTTCAAATACTACTTCCACTACTACTTCCACTACTACTACTTCCACTACTACTACTTCCACAACTACTACTTCAAATACTACTTCAAATAATACTTCCACTACTACTTTCCACTACTACTTCCAACTACTACTTCAAATACTACTTCAAATACTACTTCCACTACTACTACTTCCACTACTACTACTTCCACAACTACTACTTCAAATACTACTTCAAATACTACTTCAACTACTACTTCCACTACTACTACTTCCACAACTACTACTTCAAATACTACTTCAAATACTACTTCCACTACTACTTCCACTACTACTACTTCCACTACTACTACTTCCACAACTACTACTTCAAATACTACTTCCACTACTACTTCAACTACTACTACTTCCACAACTACTACTTCAAATACTACTTCAAATACTACTTCCACTACTACTTCCACTACTACTACTTCCACAACTACTACTTCAAATACTACTTCAAATACTACTTCCACTACTACTACTTCCACTACTACTACTTCCACAACTACTACTTCAAATACTACTTCAAATACTAATTCCACTACTACTTCCACTACTACTACTTCCACAACTACTACTTCAAATACTACTTCCACTACTACTTCCACTACTACTACTTCAACTACTACTTCCACTACTAATTCCACTACTACTAATCCAACTACTTCTTCCACTACCAGTTCCACTTCTACTAGTTCCACTACTACTACTTCCGGTACTAACAATTGTGTGAATGCTGCTCAGTGTGATGCACTCTTTTCTAGTTACTTTATAAAGTTGCTCTGAAATCTGGACGAACAAGAGGTTATGAGAGTTGTTACAATGAATGACTAAAACTGAGTTAAGTTCATTCTGAACATTTGCATAATGATATGGTTTTATTAGACACATAAAACTAAAGAAACTCAATTTAATGATCCAAACCCTCAGAGCATCAAACATCAGGTGAAGAACGTCGAACTCAAACCACAGACGACTGTGTTTAAATGAAGGAACTGTTGAAGAAACAAGTTCATGAATAAATTGAAAACACTTCATGTTTACTCAGAGTTGCATCAGATCCTCTCACAGATGTTTCCGACCAAAGGGAGTCGTGAGGTCCAGGAAGAGAGACGTGTCCCAGTGGAAGGTCTTTAGAAGAGGGTTTGTGTGTTCGAGTCGCAGCTGGAACCTTTCGACCGATGAGGTCACAGCGTGAGGTGAGACGTGAGCTTGTTTCTGGAACTGGTACGAGGAGCAAAAGGATGGCGAGGGATTCCGCCGCGAGGAGGAGGAAGGTAAACATGACCCCCGGACAGGACGGGAAGCTGCACCGCAGGAAGTGGATTTCTTGTCCAGGCCGGCGTGAAGTCGGGGATAAACTCTGGAGCGACACGTTCTGGTATCTGAGGCTTGTTTGAGTGAAAACACTTTACAGCTTAATGTGGACAAAACTGAAACTCTGGTGATTGTTGATGATAAGATTCCAGGGTTGAGTCAGTACTTGGGTGACTTAGGTCAGTCTGTCAAACTGAGCCTGAGAAACCTGGGTGTTGTATTTGATAAAGACATGTCTCTTGTTCGACACTGAAGAAAACTGACCAGAAACTGTTTCCTTCAACTGAGAAAAATCTCTAAATTTAGGAAAATGTTGTCGGAACATGATCTGGATCTTATAATCCATGCGTTTGTTTCTTCTCGTCTGGACTATTGTAACAGTTTGTTTTCATGTCTTAACAAGAAGGATCGTCTCGCCTGCAGTTGATTCAGAACTCTGACCCGCTCTAGTAGAAGAACTCACATTTCTCCGATCCTTAAAACTCTTCACTGGCTTCCAGTTTCTTTCAGGATCAACTTTAAAATTCTGGTTCTTACTTTCAGATCTATTCATGGTCAGGCTCCTCCTTACATCACTGATCTGATCCAGCCTTACACCCCAGCTCGGGCTCTGAGGTCTGTGGATCAGAATCTACTGATGGTTCCACGCACACGACTCAGGACCAGAGGAGAGAAATCTTTTCAGGCTGTTGCTCCTAAGCTTTGGAACGATCTTCTCTCTCTTTGCGCTTGATGATCTACTGACTCCTTTAAGAAACATCTGTGTTTGATGATCTACTGACTCCTTCAAGAAACATCTGTGTTTGATGATCTACTGACTCCTTCAAGAAACATGTGTGTTTGATGATCTACTGACTCCTTCAAGAAACATCTGTGTTTGATGATCTACTGACTCCTTCAAGAAACATCTGTGTTTGATGATCTACTGACTCCTTCAAGAAACATGTGTGTTTGATGATCTACTGACTCCTTCAAGAAACATGTGTGTTTGATGATCTACTGACTCCTTCAAGAAACATCTGTGTTTGATGATCTACTGACTCCTTCAAGAAACATGTGTGTTTGATGATCTACTGACTCCTTCAAGAAACATCTGTGTTTGATGATCTACTGACTCCTTCAAGAAACATGTGTGTTTGATGAT
Source organism: Callionymus lyra (assembly GCA_016630915.1). Taxonomy (NCBI): domain Eukaryota; kingdom Metazoa; phylum Chordata; class Actinopteri; order Syngnathiformes; family Callionymidae; genus Callionymus; species Callionymus lyra. The sequence goes on along the minus strand of JACEEU010000693.1, from coordinate 82,327 downwards.
CTACTGACTCCTTCAAGAAACATCTGTGTTTGATGATCTACTGACTCCTTCAAGAAACATCTGTGTTTGATGATCTACTGACTCCTTCAAGAAACATCTGTGTTTGATGATCTACTGACTCCTTCAAGAAACATCTTAAGACGTTTCTATTTGTTCAGGCTTTTCCTTGATTTTCTGGAACTCCTGTGTTGTTCTCAGTATTATCTTGATCTTTAAAGTATGTACTTTTTTGAGTATTGTTTTGATTGTTAAAGCGCTTTGTGACCCTGGTCTGGAAAAGCGCTATATAAATACTTACTAACTTACTTACTTACTTTACCAGTTTACCAGAAATCCTTGTGGTCCTTTAAGCAAGTCGACCCATAACAATGTTCTCAGGCTGAAAGTATTTCTTTGCTTCGCTGGATTATGTCATCTCTCGCATTAGACACAGCGCTTGTGTTTCAGCAGAAGATGTCGGTCTTGGATCATGGATTTAAACTCAAGTCATCTGTGCGGCCTCGTCACCCGTCGCCTCCCAGCAGCGCCGGTCCAGGCGGGCGTCCTGACCCGGTCTGGGTCACAGGTTCTAGTCGGGACTTCACGGCAGACGTCGTCGACCTCTGCAGATGTGAAGGTTCCGAACAAAGATGGAAGAAGAAGTTCTTCCGAGTGAAGTCAAGGAAATGATGCAGCAGAAACAAACTAATTCAGCTAGTTCGGGGCGAGAGGCGGGGGACACCCTGGACAGGACCTGCCAGTCTGTCGCAGGACACACGACCATTCCTGGAGTTCCCAAAGCAGACCACCTAACAAACTCCACAGACCAAGGCCAGAAGCAAACTTGCAACTTTTTTTACTCTGTGATGCCGACACCCGAAACCACTGCTCCCCCTTGTGGCCAGAAGAAGGATCTCACATCTCGTGACTCCCAAACGGAGACGACGACGGGTCTTAAATAACCTTCAGATGAAGACTCGAAGGAGGGCGAGAGGGCAACAAGGACGTCTGAAAGTGCATTTTCTAGTGAAGCAGACGTTTGTTTGGTGTTTTCGTGGCCTCCTGATCTGCCTGTGTAAGCAGGATCCGGGGGTGCAGAGAATCGGGGGGGAAATTCCTGCGAGGGCGGCGGCGGTCGTGCTGAGCCGGCACTCTGTGTGTTGTGTGGTCGAGCTCTGGATGGATGGACGAGGAGGCGGAGCCAGGAGGAGACCATCCAGAGCTCTGTTGCTCTCTGCTGCTTCACTTCAAGTTTTTACACAGATATTAACACATGATCTATCATAGAATCAAGTCTTAAAACTATTACAGGATCATGTTGTTCAGAGGTCAGCAGGTGGCGCCATCACTTTAAAAATCATGTTTCATAAGAACACTTTCATCAACACAACACTACCATCTAGTGGACTCTGAAGATAATGACACTGTTTCATTAAGCTTCATCAACACAACACTACCATCTAGTGGACTTTGAAGATAATGACACTGTTTCATGAAGCTTCATCGACACATCACTACCATCTAGTGGACTCTGAAGATAATGACACTGTTTCATGAAGCTTCATCAACACATCACTACCATCTAGTGGACTCTGAAGATAATGACACTGTTTCATGAAGCTTCATCAACACATCACTACCATCTAGTGGACTCTGAAGATAATGACACTAACAAAAAAACAACAACCATCTAGTGGACTCTGAAGATAATGTTTTCATGAAGCTTCATCGACACATCACTACCATCTAGTGGACTCTGAAGATAATGACACTGTTTCATGAAGCTTCATCGACACATCACTACCATCTAGTGGACTCTGAAGATAATGACACTGTTTCATGAAGCTTCATCAACACATCACTACCATCTAGTGGACTCTGAAGATAATGACACTGTTTCATGAAGCTTCATCGACACATCACTACCATCTAGTGGACTCTGAAGATAATGACACTGTTTCATGAAGCTTCATCGACACATCACTACCATCTAGTGGACTCTGAAGATAATGACACTGTTTCATGAAGCTTCATCGACACATCACTACCATCTAGTGGACTCTGAAGATAATGACACTGTTTATGAAGCTTCTTCGACACATCACTACCATCTAGTGGACTCTGAAGATAATGTTTTCATGAAGCTTCATCGACACATCACTACCATCTAGTGGACTCTGAAGATAATGACACTGTTTCATGAAGCTCCATCAACACATCACTACCATCTAGTGGACTCTGAAAATAATGACAGTTTCATTAAGCTTCATCAACACATCACTACCATCTAGTGGACTTTGAAGATAATGACACTGTTTCATAAAGCTTTATAGACACATCACTACCATCTAGTGGACTCTGAAGATAATGACACTGTTTCATGAAGCTTCATCAACACATCACTACCATCTAGTGGACTCTGAAGATAATGACACTGTCTCATGAAGCTTCATCAACACATCACTACCATCTAGTGGACTTTGAAGATAATGACACTGTTTCATAAAGCTTTATAGACACATCACTACCATCTAGTGGACTCTGAAGATAATGACACTGTTTCATGAAGCTTCATCAACACATCACTACCATCTAGTGGACTCTGAAGATAATGACACTGTTTCATGAAGCTTCATCAACACATCACTAATTATGACCAGGTTGAAACTGATGATATTTACCACATAAATGTATCAAGAACACCATATTTTTGAAGGAGTTTTTACCTTTTATTTTGCAACAAGATCATTTTCCGTCAAACGATGACAACAAAACTCGGTTGCTTTGTTCGTAAATCATCTAAAGTAAACGTCTCCACTGTGAATTATTCCTCTGACGCTTCTAAACCCCGGTCGTTGTCAGAAACATCTCCCGGGCTCGACCCGGAATCCTCCGAGACGATATAAATCTGTGTCAGTTCATCCTCACGTCAGCAGGCTTTTCACACGAGCCTTGATTTGTGTCCCGGGCAGAAATATACGACCAATCATGTGCTGCGGTCGTCGTTCATGAAGCTTCGTCGACACATCACTACCATCTAGTGGACTCTGAAGATAATGACACTGTTTCATGAAGCATCATCGACACATCACTACCATCTAGTGGACTCTGAAGATAATGACACTGTTTCATGAAGCTTCATCGACACATCACTACCATCTAGTGGACTCTGAAGATAATGACACTGTTTCATGAAGCTCCATCAACACATCACTACCATATAGTGGACTCTGAAGATAATGACACTGTTTCATGAAGCTTCACCAACACATCACTACCATCTAGTGGACTCTGAAGATAATGACACTGTTTCATGAAGCTTCATCAACACATCACTACCATCTAGTGGACTCTGAAGATAATGACACTGTTTCATGAAGCTTCATCAACACATCACTACCATCTAGTGGACTCTGAAGATAATTACACTGTTTTATGAAGCTTCTTCGACACATCACTACCATCTAGTGGACTCTGAAGATAATGACACTGTTTTATGAAGCTTCATCGACACATCACTACCATCTAGTGGACTCTGAAGATAATGACACTGTTTCATGAAGCTCCATCAACACATCACTACCATCTAGTGGACTCTGAAAATAATGACAGTTTCATTAAGCTTCATCAACACATCACTACCATCTAGTGGACTTTGAAGATAATGACACTGTTTCATAAAGCTTTATAGACACATCACTACCATCTAGTGGACTCTGAAGATAATGACACTGTTTCATGAAGCTTCATCAACACATCACTACCATCTAGTGGACTCTGAAGATAATGACACTGTCTCATGAAGCTTCATCAACACATCACTAATTATGACCAGGTTGAAACTGATGATATTTACCACATAAATGTATCAAGAACACCATATTTTTGAAGGAGTTTTTACCTTTTATTTTGCAACAAGATCATTTTCCGTCAAACGATGACAACAAAACTCGGTTGCTTTGTTCGTAAATCATCTAAAGTAAACGTCTCCACTGTGAATTATTCCTCTGACGCTTCTAAACCCCGGTCGTTGTCGGAAACATCTCCCCGGGCTCGACCCGGAATCCTCCGAGACGATATAAATCTGTGTCAGTTCATCCTCACGTCAGCAGGCTTTTCACACGAGCCTTGATTTGTGTCCCGGGCAGAAATATACGACCAATCATGTGCTGCGGTCGTCGTTCATGAAGCTTCGTCGACACATCACTACCATCTAGTGGACTCTGAAGATAATGACACTGTTTCATGAAGCATCATCGACACATCACTACCATCTAGTGGACTCTGAAGATAATGACACTGTTTCATGAAGCTTCATCGACACATCACTACCATCTAGTGGACTCTGAAGATAATGACACTGTTTCATGAAGCTCCATCAACACATCACTACCATATAGTGGACTCTGAAGATAATGACACTGTTTCATGAAGCTTCACCAACACATCACTACCATCTAGTGGACTCTGAAGATAATGACACTGTTTCATGAAGCTTCATCAACACATCACTACCATCTAGTGGACTCTGAAGATAATGACACTGTTTCATGAAGCTTCATCAACACATCACTACCATCTAGTGGACTCTGAAGATAATGACACTGTTTCATGAAGCTTCATTGACACATCACTACCATCTAGTGGACTCTGAAGATAATGGCACTGTTTCATGAAGCATTATCGACACTTCACTACCATCTAGTGGACTCTGAAGATAATGACACTGTTTCATGAAGCTTCATCAACACATCACTAATTATGACCAGGTTGAAACTGATGATATTTACCACATAAATGTATCAAGAACACCATATTTTTGAAGGAGTTTTTACCTTTTATTTTGCAACAAGATCATTTTCCGTCAAACGATGACAACAAAACTTCGGTTGCTTTGTTCGTAAATCCTCTAAAGTAAACGTCTCCACTGTGAATTATTCCTCTGATGCTTCTAAACCCCGGTCGTTGTCGGAAACATCTCCCCGGGCTCGACCCGGAATCCTCCGAGACGATATAAATCTGTGTCAGTTCATCCTCACGTCAGCAGGCTTTTCACACGAGCCTTGATTTGTGTCCCGGGCAGAAATATACGACCAATCATGTGCTGCGGTCGTCGTTCATGAAGCTTCGTCGACACATCACTACCATCTAGTGGACTCTGAAGATAATGACACTGTTTCATGAAGCTCCATCAACACATCACTACCATCTAGTGGACTCTGAAAATAATGACAGTTTCATTAAGCTTCATCAACACATCACTACCATCTAGTGGACTTTGAAGATAATGACACTGTTTCATAAAGCTTCATAGACACATCACTACCATCTAGTGGACTCTGAAGATAATGACACTGTTTCATGAAGCATCATCGACACATCACTACCATCTAGTGGACTCTGAAGATAATGACACTGTTTCATGAAGCTTCATCGACACATCACTACCATCTAGTGGACTCTGAAGATAATGACACTGTTTCATGAAGCTCCATCAACACATCACTACCATATAGTGGACTCTGAAGATAATGACACTGTTTCATGAAGCTTCACCAACACATCACTACCATCTAGTGGACTCTGAAGATAATGACACTGTTTCATGAAGCTTCATCAACACATCACTACCATCTAGTGGACTCTGAAGATAATGACACTGTTTCATGAAGCTTCATCAACACATCACTACCATCTAGTGGACTCTGAAGATAATGACACTGTTTCATGAAGCTTCATTGACACATCACTACCATCTAGTGGACTCTGAAGATAATGACACTGTTTCATGAAGCATTATCGACACTTCACTACCATCTAGTGGACTCTGAAGATAATGACACTGTTTCATGAAGCTTCATCAACACATCACTAATTATGACCAGGTTGAAACTGATGATATTTACCACATAAATGTATCAAGAACACCATATTTTTGAAGGAGTTTTTACCTTTTATTTTGCAACAAGATCATTTTCCGTCAAACGATGACAACAAAACTCGGTTGCTTTGTTCGTAAATCCTCTAAAGTAAACGTCTCCACTGTGAATTATTCCTCTGACGCTTCTAAACCCCGGTCGTTGTCGGAAACATCTCCCCGGGCTCGACCCGGAATCCTCCGAGACGATATAAATCTGTGTCAGTTCATCCTCACGTCAGCAGGCTTTTCACACGAGCCTTGATTTGTGTCCCGGGCAGAAATATACGACCAATCATGTGCTGCGGTCGTCGTTCATGAAGCTTCGTCGACACATCACTACCATCTAGTGGACTCTGAAGATAATGACACTGTTTCATGAAGCATCATCGACACATCACTACCATCTAGTGGACTCTGAAGATAATGACACTGTTTCATGAAGCTTCATCGACACATCACTACCATCTAGTGGACTCTGAAGATAATGACACTGTTTCATGAAGCTCCATCAACACATCACTACCATATAGTGGACTCTGAAGATAATGACACTGTTTCATGAAGCTTCACCAACACATCACTACCATCTAGTGGACTCTGAAGATAATGACACTGTTTCATGAAGCTTCATCAACACATCACTACCATCTAGTGGACTCTGAAGATAATGACACTGTTTCATGAAGCTTCATCAACACATCACTACCATCTAGTGGACTCTGAAGATAATGACACTGTTTCATGAAGCTTCATTGACACATCACTACCATCTAGTGGACTCTGAAGATAATGACACTGTTTCATGAAGCTTCATCAACACATCACTAATTATGACCAGGTTGAAACTGATGATATTTACCACATAAATGTATCAAGATCACCATATTTTTGAAGGAGTTTTTACCTTTTATTTTGCAACAAGATCATTCTCCGTCAAACGATGACAACAAATCTCGGTTGCTTTGTTCGTAAATCATCTAAAGTAAACGTCTCCACTGTGAATTATTCCTCTGATGCTTCTAAACCCCGGTCGTTGTCAGAAACATCTCCCCGGGCTCGACCCGGAATCCTCCGAGACGATATAAATCTGTGTCAGTTCATCCTCACGTCAGCAGGCTTTTCACACGAGCCTTGATTTGTGTCCCGGGCAGAAATATACGACCAATCATGTTCTGCGGTCGTCGTGCAGAGAGATATACGGCGGCGGCGTGACAGTAATTACAGGAGGAGCGTGAGGCGGTTACCAGAACATCCACCAGCAAATGTCACCAGGAGCTCAGACAGAAACACAGTGAAGCTGCTGAGCCTCGAAGATGGTGTTTCTGAGACACTAAAGGGGTGAAGAAGAGGTGCGTCTGAAGTGAAGGAAGTGCTGACGTGGAATATCATGAGATGATTGTTCACTCACAGCCTGGAACTGCAGCGACTCATTAGTTCCTTCTCTTGGTGTTCGTGGCTATTTTTTATTGTGGCTCTCATGGCGAACACATGGCAGTGAAAACATGCTTCCCAGGATGTTCAGGAGGTTTTTATTGACAGCCCTGACATCCTGCCATTTGGCTTGCGATGTCGAGGGTCATCGGCAGAGGGCGCCACTGAGTGCACATTCCCTAACCCTGTCTCGGTTCATTTTACTTCATGAAGGTTTTAGAAGGGTTGAAGCTTATTTTATTTGTTTAAGTTACTGTTGATCAATTGTTGAATCTGTCAATCATCAGTACCTCACCTTACACTTGTGATGGTGTTTGTTTTTAATCTATTAATTAAAGGGTTTAAAAACTTTTGTGAAGCTGAGAAGAGGTTTGTGTACTTTGTGTAACGGTGCAGTGACGACTGTGATCCTCGACAACTCTTGAGCCTCTGAAACTAGTTTCTCTATTTTTGTAGTTTGTTCTTTTTTAATCCCACATTCATCAGAATCAGAATCAGAATCAGAATCCCTTTATTGTCCCGCGAGGGGAAATTATTTTTAAAAAACAGCAAGAGCAATATACCAGAAGAAAAATAAAAACACCCAGAAATAAAATATTAAAAAGAAAAGAAAGAATCTAAATAGAATAGAAAATAAATCTGCACTATATTATATACACATATTTACAAAAATAGCAAGAAAGGTGCAGTTAGATAATTATCTGGCTGTGTTGTAATTGTGGAGTCTGATGGCAGCAGGGAGGAAGGACCTGCGGTACCTCTCCCTCACACACCTGGGATGGAGCATCCTATCACTGATGGAGCTCCTCAATGCCCTCAGTGTGTGCTGGAGAGGGTGAGACAAGTTCCTCCTCATGGAGCCCAGCTTGCTCCGTATCCTCCTCCCAGTCACTTCCTCCACAGGATCCAGGGGGCGCCCTAGGACGTAACCGGCCTTCTTAATAAGGCTGTCCAGTTTAGCCCTATCCTTTGCTGTCATGCTGCTCCCCCAGCAGACCACACCGTTGAAGATGGCAGAGGCCACCACTGAGTCATAGAATGACTTCAGGAGTGACCCCCGGACACCCAACGACCTCAACCTCCGGAGCAGGTAGAGTCTACTGCGCCCCTTTTTATAAAGAGCAGCAGTGTTATCCACCCAGTCCAGGCGGTTGTTGAGGTGAACACCCAGGAACTTGTAAGACGTGACAATCTCAATGTCCTGTCCCTGGATGTTCAGTGGTGAGGGGGGAGATGGAGGGACACCGCCGGAAATCCACAATCAACTCCTTAGTTTTGTTGGAGTTGATCTGGAGGTGGTTTTCCAGGCACCAGTCAGCAAAGTCCTGGACAAGTCCCCGGTACGACCCGTCATCCCATGTACAGTGAAAAGAGGAACGGTGCATTATGTCGGTTATAAAGAAAGACTTTCTAACTCCATCCCTCACAACATGATTGTCGACGTGTTACACAGCAACACACGCGTGTGTGTGTGTGTCTGGTGAAGACAAAAGTGTTGTGCTCTCCAGACGCGTGTGTGCATTTTTGTGTAATGAGTTCAAAGCAGCAATTAGCCGCCATGCTAATGTTTCTGCTGTAATAACTCCCACGCGAGGTTCCGCGTGGATCCGTGGGTTCGGCTCGACGCCCACTCGTCCTCGCATGTGAAGACGGATAAACAAGTTCCTAATTGGCTCAGAGCAGGCGGACGCCGCGGGACTCGAACCCTCGACCTGATCCCAGAGATCTTAGTTTCAACTCTCTGGGATTCAAGAGCAGCTTTTAGAGAAAAGAAGGTTGATTTATTTCACGAGTGTCTGACCGTGAATCACCTCCACTGTCATCTTCACGACCCAAGATCCTATTTTTAACCCCCCCAGGGGGAGGTCACTGACCTCTGTGAAGGGTCAGCGTCCGCTCTCATGGAGGTCCGGTCTCTGGTTTTAGCTTCTTCTCTCGTCCATTTTGTCTTTGCCTGCATTTTTTTTTCTTCCATTCCTGTGCTGTCACTTTCCTTCACTCCTCATCTTCGCTCCACTTTTCCTTCCAAACCACTCATGGTTCCAGCGTCTGCTGCAGATCCATCTGCCAACGACCGCACACTCCACGGTCCCGAGCTCAGGCCCGGGTTTTTTTCTCATGATCTAAGCGGGTCTTCAAGAACCAGAACCGTCATGAGAACCTGGACGTGCACGGATGCGTGTTGACGTTCATCACCACCCTTTTTTTTCTTCCTCCCTTCATTTGTCACGAGTCAGCAGAACGTTCGTTAGCCGTTGTGTGTTCTGGCCTCGGTTGAGTCCCGGAGGGAAGTTCTGGGTCGGGCCGAGCATCGGCGGCTCCGAGGCGTAATTACATCAAAAACAACAATTAAACCAAGTGATAAGTAAGTAAGTAAGTAATATTTATTTATATAGCGCTTTTCCAGACCAGGGTCACAAAGCGCTTAAACAAACAAAACAATACTCAAAAAAGTATATACTTTAAAGATCAAGATAATACTGAGAACAACACAGGAGTTCCAGAAAATCAAGGAAAAGCCTGAACAAATAGAAACGTCTTAAGATGTTTCTTAAAGGAGTCAGTAGATCCATCAAGAGCAAAGAGAGAGAAGATCGTTCCAAAGCTTAGGAGCAACAGCCTGAAAAGATTTCTCTCCTCTGGTCCTGAGTCGTGTGCGTGGAACCATAAGTAGATTCTGATCCACAGACCTCAGAGCCCGAGCTGGGGTGTAAGGCTGGATCAGATCACTGATGTAAGGAGGAGCCTGACCATGAATAGATCTGAAAGTAAGAACCAGAATTTTAAAGTTGATCCTGAAAGAAACTGGAAGCCAGTGAAGAGTTTTAAGGATCGGAGAAATGTGAGTTCTTCTACTAGAGCGGGATAGAATTCTCTGAATCAACTGCAGGCGAGAAGATCCTTCTTGTTAAGACATGAAAACAAACTGTTACAATAGTCCAGACGAGAAGAAACAAACGCATGGATTATAAGATCCAGATCATGTTCCGACAACATTTTCCTAAATTTAGAGATTTTTCTCAGTTGAAGGAAACAGTTTCTGGTCAGTTTTCTTCAGTGTCGAACAAGAGACATGTCTTTATCAAATACAACACCCAGGTTTCTCAGGCTCAGTTTGACAGACTGACCTAAGTCACCCAAGTACTGACTCAACCCTGGAACCTTATCATCAGGAGCAATCACCAGAGTTTCAGTTTTAAACACTTAAAACACTTAATACTGAATAGTACAAACATTTTCTACATGTTATGTTTCTTTTAGATATTAATTTCAGAGAAAAATATAATATCCTTCATTCATTTTCTACAGCCTTAACCCTTATGGGGGTCCCGGGGAGACTGGAGTCTGTCCCAGTATCATAGGGCGAGAGGCAGGGGACACCCTGGACAGGACGCCAGTCTGTCTCAGGACACACAAAGACACACAACCCTTCACACACACACTCATACCTATAGACAGTTTCACCTTCAATCAACCTCTGTATGTTTTTGGACTGTGGGAGGAAACCGGAGTGCCCGGGGTAAACCCACATACTAACTCCACACAGAAAGGTAACAAGTTGGCTCAAGTTTTTTGGCATTTTTTGTAAGATTGATCGTATAGATACACTTGCTCTTCCTTCTTAAATCTGGTTAACGTGTCGTTTCAAAACAGTGAAGCAGGCAGGTGTCGTCCTCAGGTTCCCTTCAGGTGAGCAGATAAAAGCTTCTGTGAGTCAAGATCTACAGAGACGCCGTTAATAAATCTCCGTGGTGATGAAAGTGTCAAGAAAGACCTACTTTTTCACTGTCTTTGCTTCGCTTTGAAGCCTCGGGATCATCAGCCGCTCAAGCAGGAAAACACCTTGAATTATTGCCGTTTTGTCCTCCACAGATAGTATGTCTCAAATCACACACTTCTCTTAGTATACTAGAAGTTAGTATGCATCAGGATAGTGTACGTACTAACTAGTAACTAATCCTCCACAGATAGTATGTCTCAAATCACACACTTCTCTTAGTATACTAGAAGTTAGTATGCATCAGGATAGTGCACATACTAACTAGTAACTAATCCTCCACAGATAGTATGTCTCAAATCACACACTTCTCTTAGTATACTAGAAGTTAGTATGCATCAGGATAGTGTACGTACTAACTAGTAACTAATCCTCCACAGATAGTATGTCTCAAATCACATACTTCTCTTAGTATACTAGAAGTTAGTATCATCAGGATAGTGTACGTACTAACTAGTAACTAATCCTCCACAGATAGTATGTCTCAAATCACATACTACTCTTAGTATACTAGAAGTTAGTATGCATCAGGATAGTGTACATACTAACTAGTAACTAATCCTCCACAGATAGTATGTCTCAAATCACATACTTCTCTTAGTATACTAGAAGTTAGTATGCATCAGGATAGTGTACGTACTAACTAGTAACTAATCCTCCACAGATAGTATGTCTCAAATCACATACTACTCTTAGTATACTAGAAGTTAGTATGCATCAGGATAGTGTACGTACTAACTAGTAACTAATCCTCCACAGATAGTATGTCTCAAATCACCATACTTCTCTTAGTATACTAGAAGTTAGTATGCATCAGGATAGTGTACGTACTAACTAGTAACTAATCCTCCACAGATAGTATGTCTCAAATCACATACTACTCTTAGTATACTAGAAGTTAGTATCATCAGGATAGTGTACATAATAACTAGTAACTAATCCTCCACAGATAGTATGTCTCAAACATACTTCTCTTAGTATACTAGAAGTTAGTATGCATCAGGATAGTGTACGTACTAACTAGTAACTAATCCTCCACAGATAGTATGTCTCAAATCACATACTTCTCTTAGTATACTAGAAGTTAGTATGCATCAGGATAGTGTACGTACTAACTAGTAACTAATCCTACACAGATAGTATGTCTCAAATCACATACTTCTCTTAGTATACTAGAAGTTAGTATGCATCAGGATAGTGTACGTACTAACTAGTAACT
>JACEEU010000693.1:20000-65000 GCA_016630915.1 Callionymus lyra | reverse complement strand
ACTTCAGTGATGTACTTCAGTGATGTACTTCAGTGATGTACTTCAGTGATCTACTTCAGTGATGTACTTCAATGATCTACTTCAGTGATCTACTTCAGTGATGTACTTCAGTGATGTACTTCAGTGATGTACTTCAGTGATCTACTGATCTACTTCAGTGATCTACTTCAGTGATCTACTTCAGTGATGTACTTCAGTGATCTACTTCAGTGATCTACTTCAGTGATGTACTTCAGTGATCTACTTCAGTGATCTACTTCAGTGATGTACTTCAATGATCTACTTCAGTGATCTACTTCAGTGATCTACTTCAGTGATCTACTTCAGTGATCTACTTCAATGATCTACTTCAGTGATCTACTTCAATGATCTACTTCAGTGATCTACTTCAATGATCTACTTCAGTGATCTACTTCAGTGATCTACTTCAGTGATCTACTTCAGTGATATACTTCATTTATTTACTTCAGTGATGTACTTCAGTCATCTACTTCATTTATCTACTTCATTTATCTACTAATGATCTACTTCAGTGATGCTACTTCAGTGATCTACTTCATTTATCTACTCCATGATCTACTTCAGTGATCTACTTCAGTGATCTACTTCAGTGATGTACTTCAGTGATGTACTTCAGTGATCTACTTCAGTGATGTACTTCATTTATCTACTTCAGTGATCTACTTCAGTTATCTACTTCAGTGATGTACTTCATTTATCTACTTCAGTGATCTACTTCAGTCATCTACTTCATTTATCTACTTCATTTATCTACTTCATTTATCTACTTCAGTGATCTACTTCAGTTATCTACTTCAGTGATCTACTTCAGTGATCTACTTCAGTGATCTACTTCATTTATCTACTTCATTTATCTACTTCAGTGATCTACTTCAGTGATGTACTTCAGTGATCTACTTCATTTATCTACTTCAGTGATGTACTTCAGTCATCTACTTCATTTATCTACTTCAGTGATCTACTTCAGTGATCTACTTCAGTGATGTACTTCAGTCATCTACTTCATTTATCTACTTCAGTGATGTACTTCAGTGATCTACTTCATTTATCTACTTCAGTGATCTACTTCAGTGATGTACTTCAGTGATCTACTTCATTTATCTACTCCAGTGATGTACTCCAGTGATCTACTTCAATAATCTACTACAGTAATATACTCCAGTGATCTACTTCAATAATCTACTACAGTAATATACTCCAGTGATCTACTCCAGTGATCTACTCCCGTCTCACCTGAACAGGATGATTGACAGTGGTTTCTGAAGTGACACTGACACGTGAACTCTCGTGTTGACGTGAAAACAAATGCGTCTCGAGTTCAATCAAAGACGTGTTAATTCAGTTTGGTGTGGAAGAGAAGATGTAAATGTGTGTAAGTTCAGACGTGTGTGTGTGTGTGTGTGAGTGTGTGTGTGAGAGTGCACGTAAGAGGATGCGTGAACTCTGACACCGGCTGGGAGATCTGGCTCACATCCAGGCAATCTATCTGGATTTATTACGCCGGGGGCCGACGTCTGGGGGCCTCTGAGCGTTTATGAGAGTTTTCCCTCTGGATCCTGAAGAACAACACACTCTTAATGCAACACAACAACAACAACACAACTGAATGAGATGTTTTTATGAAACACAAGTTCGAGTCAAACGATCGATTTGATCCACTAATACTTCACGTAGAGATGCTACTTCATAGATCCATTAATACTTCATGTAGAGATGCTACTTCATAGATCCACTAATACTTCATGTAGAGATGCTACTTCATAGATCCATTAATACTTCATGTAGAGATGCTACTTCATAGATCCACTAATACTTCATGTAGAGATGCTACTTCATAGATCCACTAATACTTCATGTAGAGATGCTACTTCATAGATCCACTAATACTTCATGTAGAGATGCTACTTCATAGATCCACTAATACTTCATGTAGAGATGCTACTTCATAGATCCACTAATACTTCATGTAGAGATGCTACTTCATAGATCCACTAATACTTCACGTAGAGATGCTACTTCATAGATCCATTAATACTTCATGTAGAGATGCTACTTCATAGATCCATTAATACTTCATGTAGAGATGCTACTTCATAGATCCACTAATACTTCATGTAGAGATGCTACTTCATAGATCCACTAATACTTCATGTAGAGATGCTACTTCATAGATCCACTAATACTTCATGTAGAGATGCTACTTCATAGATCCACTAATACTTCATGTAGAGATGCTACTTCATAGATCCACTAATACTTCATGTAGAGATCTTACTTCATAGATCCACTAATACTTCACGTAGAGATGCTACTTCATAGATCTACTAATACTTCACGTAGAGATGCTACTTCACAGATCCATTAATACTTCACGTAGAGATGCTACTTCATAGATCCACTAATACTTCATGTAGAGATGCTACTTCATAGATCCACTAATACTTCACGTAGAGATGCTACTTCATAGATCCATTAATACTTCACATGTAGTGTTGTCACTGTACCCACCTTGTTTAACTCCATATACTTCGGAAAATACTTGATAACATTTTCAAGACCAAAAAGATTTGAAAAAGACCCACAATTTTAGAAGAAATATTTTTATTTACAAGGAAAAAATACAAAATAAACTCTGTTACAAGACGTATCAAGTTGCAAAACCACACATTAAATATTAATAAACGAAATTGCAACTACGGTAAAAAAAAAAAAACGGGGGGGGAGGGGGTATCTTTAATTTGAAAAAAAAATATTATTTTTTAGCAAAAATTTTTTGTTTCTTTTCTCTACAAAAGGCCACCCAAACCCTTTTGATTATGTCTGGGAAACATATATTTGTTGTTCCATTGACATACCTTCTTCTTAAAGCCTTCAAGGTCGCAGAAGGCGTACATCACCACCCCGGGTCATTATCGAGGTCACGCTCATACCTGGCACGATTCCTCTGTTTTGGCTGAGCCTTGAACATCCTCAGGAAGTCCTGAAGGTTCTGGACCGTGGCCTCTAATCTTCCTGTCCAGAGACAGTAACCAGACCTTTCAGTCGGTTATGAATCTCCGTTTCCAGGTCTTTCCTGGAGCACATGACGCCGATCTCTGAGTCCAGACTAATGAGTCATGCAAGGTAATGTTAAAACCGGTTAGTTGTTGAACCTTCCTGACAGAACATGCCTCTCCATGTTCCTCAGGGCGATCCTTCCTGAAGTGAAAGGACTCGCACTTTTTACGTTCCACCATGACCTCAGAGACTCTATTGTCTGCTCCTGGTCGTCATTGTTCTGGGGAGGACCCGGTCCCGCGGTGCCGCTCGGGTCACAATAGTAAATGCCATGTATGCTCCGACTCCATGTTTTTTAACTAAGATTAGACGGTTTTAGACGGTGTTTTCCTTCCATCACTGATCTGATCCAGCCTTACACCCCAGCTCGGGCTCTGAGGTCTGTGGATCAGAATCTACTTATGGTTCCACGCACACGGCTCAGGACCAGAGGAGAGAAATCTTTTCAGGCTGTTGCTCCTAAGCTTTGGAACGATCTTCTCTCTCTTTGCGCTTGATGATCTACTGACTCCTTTAAGAAACATCTGTGTTTGATGATCTACTGACTCCTTTAAGAAACATCTGTGTTTGATGATCTACTGACTCCTTCAAGAAACATCTGTGTTTGATGATCTACTGACTCCTTCAAGAAACATCTGTGTTTGATGATCTACTGACTCCTTTAAGAAACATCTGTGTTTGATGATCTACTGACTCCTTTAAGAAACATCTGTGTTTGATGATCTACTGACTCCTTCAAGAAACATCTGTGTTTGATGATCTACTGACTCCTTCTAGAAACATCTGTGTTTGATGATCTACTGACTCCTTTAAGAAACATCTGTGTTTGATGATCTACTGACTCCTTCAAGAAACATCTGTGTTTGATGATCTACTGACTCCTTCAAGAAACATCTGTGTTTGATGATCTACTGACTCCTTCAAGAAACATCTGTGTTTGATGATCTACTGACTCCTTTAAGAAACATCTGTGTTTGATGATCTACTGACTCCTTTAAGAAACATCTGTGTTTGATGATCTACTGACTCCTTCAAGAAACATCTGTGTTTGATGATCTACTGACTCCTTCTAGAAACATCTGTGTTTGATGATCTACTGACTCCTTTAAGAAACATCTGTGTTTGATGATCTACTGACTCCTTCAAGAAACATCTGTGTTTGATGATCTACTGACTCCTTCAAGAAACATCTGTGTTTGATGATCTACTGACTCCTTCAAGAAACATCTCTGTGTTTGATGATCTACTGACTCCTTCAAGAAACATCTGTGTTTGATGATCTACTGACTCCTTCAAGAAACATCTGTGTTTGATGATCTACTGACTCCTTCAAGAAACATCTGTGTTTGATGATCTACTGACTCCTTCAAGAAACATCTGTGTTTGATGATCTACTGACTCCTTTAAGAAACATCTGTGTTTGATGATCTACTGACTCCTTCAAGAAACATCTGTGTTTGATGATCTACTGACTCCTTCAAGAAACATCTGTGTTTGATGATCTACTGACTCCTTCAAGAAACATCTGTGTTTGATGATCTACTGACTCCTTCAAGAAACATCTGTGTGTTTGATGATCTACTGACTCCTTCAAGAAACATCTGTGTTTGATGATCTACTGACTCCTTCAAGAAACATCTGTGTTTGATGATCTACTGACTCCTTCAAGAAACATCTGTGTTTGATGATCTACTGACTCCTTCAAGAAACATCTGTGTTTGATGATCTACTGACTCCTTCAAGAAACATCTGTGTTTGATGATCTACTGACTCCTTCAGGAAACATCTGTGTTTGATGATCTACTGACTCCTTCAAGAAACATCTGTGTTTGATGATCTACTGACTCCTTCAAGAAACATCTGTGTTTGATGATCTACTGACTCCTTCAAGAAACATCTCTGTGTTTGATGATCTACTGACTCCTTCAAGAAACATCTGTGTTTGATGATCTACTGACTCCTTCAAGAAACATCTGTGTTTGATGATCTACTGACTCCTTCAAGAAACATCTGTGTTTGATGATCTACTGACTCCTTCAAGAAACATCTTAAGTATTTGATTTGATCTCCTTGAATTTCTCGAACTCCAGTGTTGTTCTCAGTATTATCTTGATCTTTAAAGTATGTACTTTTTTGAGTATTGTTTTGATTGTCTAAGCGCTTTGTGACCCTGGTCTCTAAAAGCGCTATATAAATAAATATTACTTACTTACTTACTTACTTATTTTATTTTGTGTTTGTCCAACAACACGTTTCTAAAGGCTGTAGCTTTAGATGTTAAGATCCCTGGTGGTCCAGTGGTTCCGACACCACCCTGATGTTGAGGGTTCGATTCCTGGTCATGAAAACTGTTGAGTTGATTTGATCGCGGGTCATGTGACTTGGCTGAAGTTAAAGTCTTCGGGTGATTGTAGTTTATAAATCCACCGACAACATTCATCTTTAGAACCAGGCCCTTGAAATGGAAGAACATTTATAAAAACTAGAAGTGTTTTAAAGGGACAGCTGTAAGTGGACACACACACACACACACACACACGTCGTCGAGACATTTTGTTTTCAGCTGTTTTTGTTTGGCTATTGTTTCCATTGTTGGAGTTAATATGGGGAGTTGTCCTCTTCTCGGTCCTGGGTGGAGACGTGGTTACATCATGAGAAACGAGTCGAGCGTCGACACTTAATCCCCGTTTGTAGTGTCAGTGAATTCCACTGTTTTCATCAGGAACGCTGTATTTAAGGGCGAAAAGATCTGTTGAATCGTCAATATTGAACCCGAGGTCTTTTCAATCTGTGAACTCCAGATGTTGGACTCTCTTCTGAAACCCCCCAGTTTCTCTCACAAATCATTCACTACGTTTGAAAGTCCAGTGAAGATCTGTGTCAAACTCTACCTGTCCTTCCACAAGCTAACGTCAGTAGCTACTTGGATTTCCTCAGGGTTTCTACGGCGACGTGGTTTCAGTTTACGAGGTGACGTCGAAGGCGGCGGAGCCGAGGTCACAAGCTGATGCAACTGAAGAATCAGAATCAGAATCCTTTATTGTCCCGCGAGGGGAAATTGGTTTTAACAACAGCAAGAGCAATATACCAAAAAAAATAAAAAATAAAACACCCAGAAATAAAATATTAAAAAAAAATCTAAATAGAATAGAAAATAAATCTGTACTATATTATATACACAATCATATTTACAAAAATAGCAAGAAAGGTGCAGTTAAATATTTATCTTGGTGTGTTCTTGTTGAGGAGTCTGATGGCAGCAGGGAGGAAGGACCTGTGGTACCTCTCCCTCACACACCTGGGATGGAGCATCCTATCACTGATGGAGCTCCTCAATGCCCTCAGTGTGTGCTGGAGAGGGTGAGACAAGTTCCTCCTCATGGAGGCCAACTTGCTCCGTATCCTCCCCCCAGTCACTTCCTCCACAGGATCCAGGGGGCGCCCTAGGACGTAACCGGCCTTCTTAATAAGGCTGTCCAGTTTAGCCCTATCCTTTGCTGTCATGCTGCTCCCCCAGCAGACCACACCGTTGAAGATGGCAGAGGCCACTACTGAGTCATAGAATGACTTCAGGAGTGGCCCCTGGACACCAAACGACCTCAACCTCCAGAGCAGGTAGAGTCTACTCCGCCCTTTTTTATAAAGAGCAGCAGTGTTATCCACCCAGTCCAGGCGGTTGTTGAGGTGAACACCCAGGAACTTGTAAGACTTGACAATCTCAATGTCCTGTCCCTGGATGTTCAGTGGGACAGGACACAGAAGGAACGTGACTCGAGCTTTTGATCCGATTCACTTCCTCTCGGGGTCAGAAATCACCGTGACCCGACCGGACCCGCCATGTTTTGGGTGATTAAAAACCATCGCATTCTTTCGGGTCCTCTTGCGAAACGGAGGCGAGAGCATCTGTCGGCCCCGGCTAGTGTTACCGTCGGGAATGTCCGTCGTCTCGGCCCACGTGTCCGGACGGAATGTTTCCCAGGAATCGGGGCGTATAGATGACCGCCACTCAAAGTGACACGACGGCGAGAAGATCCCGCTCGTCCCTCTGTGACGACTCCATTCATCCGCACATTTCTTGGCGCTCACTTTGTTTTGGTCTGGTCGTCTCGGCGTGAATGCTGATGCCCTCGGACAAGACAAGACCCCCGAAGAAGACGCTACGACGACGCGCGAGACGCTCGCACATAGCCGTCCATTCACGAGCGGGTCTGGCACCCGGAGAGTCCGGTTCCGGAGACTGAGAGACAGTGTTCGAGCCTCACAGTGACTCAATGCTGTCGTCCTGGCACAGATTAGATCAACACCCATGAATATTCAACAGTTGGCTTTCACTGCGAGAAAGTCCTATATTCTCGACACGGTGAGACGCGTCAAACCAGCCTTTGTACGCGGGTTCTGTACGTTCGCACTAGAAGGTTTTTTCGAAACATGTCTTGTTGTTGATCCGTGTACACAAAGGTACCTCCTCAGTAAACAAGCTACGAGGGTTTAAAAACATGCAGGAGCTCCAGAGATCGCTTCAAAGCTTTCACAGACTTTGGTTACAATTCTTTCAAACTATTCAGATGATTTCACTGCGGTTCAGGCCGAAAACTTTCACTTCCTTGTGTTTCTCGGAACAATAGTAACACTTCTGATGCAGGAATTCCCTCATGAAGTGAAACAAGAATGTCCAGCCTTTTGGTGATTAAGTAATGCATGTGATCAGTTCTTATAAAAACTATTTTTGATCCGATACAAATACTACCACGTGGAGAATTTCTGCTGTCATGACGATTTGGGGTGTCATGTCTTAGTGTGTGTAGTGTTTGGTTTGTGCTCTTCTTGTTTTTCGTAAGGTCCATCATCCAAACATACATTTATTCTTATAATGTTGTGGTACATCTGTGTGGCTGTGTCTTGGTGTGTACCAAGTACTAAGTGTGTATAACTGTCCTTTAGCATATGGATCTTTGTGTGTAACTCTGGGTCCATTGATATGTTTTTTCAGACCAGGGTTGTCAAGATACAAAGATTTCAGTAGTCGATATCAATACCTGTCAGTTTTTTTGATACTTTTTGATACCATGGTAAAAAGAGTAACTTTACTTTGAAATACACATCTTTATTAAGTAAATAAAATCATTTTACATTCAAAGAATGGTGATGGTAACAGGCTTCAGCGTATAGTAGCAAAAGTAAACAAAATAAACAACTATTCAACTTTCAAACAGCGTCGACCAGCCTTCAAGTATAATATCAAAACTAAACATTTGTCTTATAACTGTGCAAACAAATAAGAAAATCAACAAATAATAATAAAGGGAACCACTTGCAGCTGAACACCTCAAAGACCAAGGAGCTGGTCTTGGACTTCGGGAGGTCCAGGACAAAGCCACGTCCAGTGTCCATCAGAGGCGACGAGGTGGAGATAGTGGACAACTATAAGTACCTCGATGTATGGATGGACAGTAAACTGGACTGGTCCTGCAATACAGACCATGTATATAAGAAGGTTCAGAGTAGACTGTACTTTCTGAGGAGGCTTCGATCATTTAACATCTGCAGGAAGCTCCTCTGCATGTTCTACCAGTCTGTGGTGGCCAGTGTCCTGTTCTATGCTGTGGTGTGTTGGGGTGGAAATGTGTCCAAGAGGAGTGTCAACAGGTTGGACAGGTTGATCAGGAGGGCTGGCTCTGTGGTTGGAATGAAGCTGGACTCACTGGTGACAGTTGCTGAGAGGAGATCATTGGACAAACTACTGTCCATCATGGATGATGACAGTCATCCTCTGAACACTGTCATCAGTGAGCAGAGAAGCAGATGAAGCACGAATGCTCCTACCCAGGTGCAACACTAATAGACTCAGGGACTCATTCATCCCTCGGGCTATTAAATTGTACAATTCTGAGTTCGGGGGCAGGAGTGGAGTGAAAGTATCTGGATGTTCTGTTCTATGTTAGTCTTTGTTGTTTTTCTTTGACCTATGTTCTTTATCTTTATCTTTAGACTTAGAGTATATCTTTTCTCCTCTTTATTTCTTCTTCTTATTTTATTTTTTATGTATCATTTTTTATTGTTTATGAAAAACTGCTGGCTATTGGTAAAAAACAATTTCCCGAAGGAGACCTCCTGAGGGATCAATAAAGTTTTACCTTACCTTACCTTACCTTAAATATATATATATATACATATAAATATATACTTTTTATTAATGTATATTATTTGTCATACTGCTCCTGTCGGTTCTGCCAGAAACACGTGAATCTGATACTTGCAGTACTAAAAGAAATGAAGGAAATATTCTTTGTGATAATCCCCGTCTGAAATGTCTTTGTGGTATTTGACGCTGAGAGATTCTCACGTTCGACCGAACTAGCATCTGAAGTCACGACTGTAAAGTACGAACAGCCAGGACAGCGACTTCCTCCCGCCATCATAAACACCAGCCTCACAATGACAGGAAGCGAGGCGGCCCGAGACGGCAACGAACCGGAAGACAGTGTTTGGTTTAGAGTTGAATGTCCGAGCTGCTGAAGGGCATCAGTGATAAGGGTTTAGCAAACCTTCAAGGAACGCCAACAATTCTTCTCTCTAACTATAGAACGGCGGCACTGACCAGGTCTTGATAAGATCTGTTTGTGTATCTGCAGGCGGAACATTGACTTGAACTTAAAGTTGACCACTAATACTTGTCTCCTCTGCAGGACGGTTCTCTGGGCAACATCGATGACCTGGCACAAGAGTACTCCGAGTACTACAACACCTGCTTCAGTGACGTCAGCGACCGCATGGAGGAACTACGCAAACGACGCGTCTCCCAAGAACTGGACATGGTGAGCTCAACGTTCTCACCATCGGGAAAACCTCTGCTGGTGTCGTGGGTTTGAGTGGGACCAGCTGTCGGGCTCAGACTCTCTCACTCCGGGCTTCGATCCGGCGAGCGACTCTATTTTCTTTCCCAATAAATCCTTTAATGATAGACTCGAATTATGCCGAGAGGGGAAAAGGAACATCTATAAATTATAAAAACAGTTTCTAAAGAAGTGGTGTTGGATTTCAGGCTGAACCCGTGAGGTTCTTGGAGTGTTTTCCTTCAAAGGAGGTTCTGGTTCTGGGACCAGACTTTTCCTTAAGCCCTAGTGTTCCAGATCAATCCGCAGCAGGTGAAAAACAAAGTGACAGGTTTTGGTCAATAGACACGATCTCAGATTTTATAGTATAGTTTGACGTATCACGAGGGTCTGCTTAAGGTAAGGTAAGGTAAGGTAAAACTTTTTGATCCTAGGACTAGGAAAAATGATACAATTAAGTCTAAAGAGAAAGAACAAAGAACAAAGTCAAAGAAAAGAAAGAACAAACAAAGACAACAAAGGATACAAAGACTAACATAGAACAGAACATCCAGATACTTTCACTCCACTCCTGCCCCCGAACTCAGAATTGTACAATTTAATAGCCCGAGGGATGAATGAGTCCCTGAGTCTATTAGTGTTGCACCTGGGTAGGAGCATTCGTGCTTCATCTGCTTCTCTGCTCACTGATGACAGTGTTCAGAGGATGACTGTCATCATCCATGATGGACAGTAGTTTGTTCAATGATCTCCTCTCAGCAACTGTCACCAGTGAGTCCAGCTTCATTCCAACCACAGAGCCAGTCCTCCTGATCAACCTGTCCAACCTGTTGACACTCCTCTTGGACACATTTCCACCCCAACACACCACAGCATAGAACAGGACACTGGCCACCACAGACTGGTAGAACATGCAGAGGAGCTTCTTGCAGATGTTAAATGATCGAAGCCTCCTCAGAAAGTACAGTCTACTCTGAACCTTCTTATATACATGGTCTGTATTGCAGGACCAGTCCAGTTTACTGTCCATCCACACACCGAGGTACTTATAGTTGTCCACTATCTCCACCTCGTCGCCTCTGATGGACACTGGGCGTGGCTTTGTCCTGGACCTCCCGAAGTCCAAGACCAGCTCCTTGGTCTTTGAGGTGTTCAGCTGCAAGTGGTTCCTCTCACTCCAGTCCACAAAGTCACGTATCAGACTCCTGTACTCGTCTTCGCTGTTGTCCCTGATGCATCCAACAATGGCAGTGTCGTCAGCATACTTCTGGACCAGACTCAGCTCTGAGTTGTAGCAGAAATCCGAAGTGTAGATGGTGAAGAGGAGAGGGGCCAGTACTGTCCCCTGAGGTGCTCCTGTACTGCACAGTTTCAGACGTGATGTCCTTCAGCCTGACATACTGTGGTCGATCAGTAAGATAGTCCGTAATCCAGAAGACCAGACCAGGGTCCACCTTAGTCAGTTTGTCCTGCAGCAGAGTGGGTTGGATAGTGTTGAAGGCACTAGAAAAGTCCAGGAACAGGATTCTCACTGAACCGCTTCCTTTATCCAAGTGGGAGTAGATGCAGGAGGTGAAGGATGGCATCTTCCACACCAACTGCTGGCTGGTAGGCAAACTGCAGGGGGTCTTGCGCGTGCTAACCTTCTTATATACATGGTCTGTGTTGCTTGAGAGGGTTCCAATCCCGTCCTGAAGAGGATGTTGGGGAGCAAGGCACCTCTTGGGTTGCCCGAGCGACAGGCTAATGTCAGGAGGAATGTTGTCGGTCCGACCGACGGCTCGGTTGTGTGACCAGAACCAGCGACGGACGTGAACACAAATCAAGTCCTTTGTTTGGAACGTTCAATGATTCTATACGATAAGAATGTTTCAAGTCTTTTTTAGATAAAATGAAGCCACTTTGAGTTTATAAAGAAGTATGACTTAGTGCCAAATATACTGAAGTACATCAGTGTCGTCAGAATACCTCGAATTATACATTTAAAATCGTAACTTTTTTAATATTTTTTATAAATGTTTTTTTTAAATATTTGTATTACATAACTATATTATTGAAATTGTCATTTAATCTTTTGTACATTAAAAAGTTGAATTTCTTTTAAAGTACAAAACGGGATATTTACAAAATAGATGAAACAAATGTACTCAAAAAAAGTTTCTAATTGTTAAATATTTGTTATTTATTTATTGTGATGTTTCATCTATAGCCTTTTAAATTCAATTAAAAAATGTTCGTATATTTGTATGTAATGGTGACATAATGAAAGTTTGATCGAGTAGCTCAGTACTTGTGGTACTATTCTGCTAGTACGGGTACATTTTATTAATAAAACTTTCATTCATTTCAAATCTTAAATTAAAACCATTGAATATTCTGTTGATACTGATTTACTTCCATAGAAAAACCTCTACGAGCAGGAGTTCAGTTTCAATGGTGGTTTTAAATACACATAATCAAGGAGCCAAAAATGAAACTGTTCAAAAGTGCAGCAGATTCTATCATATTCTATCATGTTCTATCATATTCTATCATGTTCTATCATATTCTATCATATTCTATCATATTATATCATATTATATCATATTATATCATGTTCTATCATATTCTATCATATTCTATCATGTTATATCATATTATATCATATTATATCATATTCTATCATGTTATATCATGTTATATCATATTATATCATATTCTATCATGTTATATCATATTGTATCATATTATATCATATTCTATCATGTTATATCATGTTATATCATATTCTCAAAGGGTCTGAGCAGCAGCATTAGAAGTCCTACAAGAGAAGGACCTGAGTCGAGATGGAACTCAAGAACATACTTCAGACTAGACCTTCTAGACCAAACTTCTCATGGACCTCTGGAATTGAATTTCAATCAACGACATTTTCCTGCAACAATCGTATCGTCGTGTGATGTTTCATTCTATAGCCTTTTAAATTCAATCTAAAAATGTTCGTATATTTGTATGTAATGGTGACATAATCAAAGTTTGATCGAGTAGCTCAGTACTTGTGGTACTATTCTGCTAGTATATGCGGGTATCATTTTATTAATAAAACTTTCATTCATTTCAAATCTTAAATTAAAACCATTGAATATTCTGTTGATACTGATTTACTTCCATAGAAAACCTCTCGAGCAGGAGTATCAGTTTCAATGGTGGTTTTAAATACACATTTATCAAGGAGCCAAAAATGAAACTATTCAAAAGTGCAGCAGATTCTATCATATTCTATCATGTTCTATCATGTTCTATCATATTCTATCATGTTCTATCATGTTCTATCATATTCTATCATATTCTATCATGTTCTATCATATTCTATCATGTTCTATCATATTCTATCATATTCTATCATGTTATATCATATTCTATCATGTTATATCATATTCTATCATGTTCTATCATATTCTATCATGTTCTATCATATTCTATCATATTATATCATGTTATATCATATTCTATCATGTTCTATCATATTCTATCATGTTCTATCATGTTCTATCATATTCTATCATATTCTATCATGTTATATCATATTCTATCATATTATATCATGTTCTATCATATTCTATCATATTCTATCATGTTCTATCATGTTCTATCATATTCTATCATATTCTTTCATATTCTATCATATTCTATCATGTTATATCATATTCTATCATGTTATATCATATTATATCATTTTATATCATATTCTATCATGTTATATCATATTCTATCATATTCTTTCATATTCTTTCATATTCTATCATATTCTATCATGTTATATCATATTCTATCATGTTATATCATATTCTATCATGTTCTATCATATTCTATCATATTCTATCATGTTCTATCATGTTCTATCATGTTATATCATATTCTATCATATTCTATCATGTTATATCATATTATATCATATTCTATCATGTTATATCATGTTATATCATATTCTCAAAGGGTCTGAGCAGCAGCATTAGAAGTCCTACAAGAGAAGGACCTGAGTCGAGATGGAACTCAAGAACATACTTCAGACTAGCCCCCAAAAATTTGGGGGGGGGGGTGGTCTCTTCCCCCCCCAAGCTTCCCCTGGTTTTTGGGGGGGGGTTTTTTTATTCAAGCGTTGCCCCGCCCTCTCCAGAACATAGGCTCCTCACATCTGGACGTTTAATAGCGAAAGGTCTCGTCCCTGGGAGATAAAACGAGGGGAGAGGAAGCGAGCGCTGCCAACTTTCTGTGTGTGTGGAAGAGGGTCCGACTGGGCCCCGAGCCTGGAGGTCCGCGAGCAGGATCAGGATGTAAACAGAGAGGAGGCGACGGAGAGCCTGCAGCTGTCTCAGGGATCTGGGAAGTTTGGCAGCAGGAGCAGGAAAACAGAGAAGGTAATATAGGTCAGATGACGCCTCGAATCCACAGCAGCCCCCACGTCAGATGGTAGTTAGAGAAGCTTCTGAGGACGGTTACAGACGCTTGGACCATAAATATAATCTAGTCAGAAGACACTCGTGCAGAAATAACACTGTGATGTGTTTTGTTGAACCACAAGTAAAGGTGAGGTAGAACTTTAATGATCCTCAGGAGGTCTCCTTCAGGAATTTTTTTTTTTTCCAATTAGCCACAGCAATACAGCATTTTTTCATAAAAAAACAGTCTGTGGTGGCCAGTGTCCTGTTCTATGCTGTGGTGTGTTGGGGTGGAAATGTGTCCCAAGAGGAGTGTCAACAGGTTGGACAGGTTGTTCAGGAGGGCTGGCTCTGTGGTTGGAATGAAGCTGGACTCACTGGTGACAGTTGCTGAGAGGAGATCATTGAACAAACTACTGTGCATCATGGATGATGACAGTCATCCTCTGAACACTGTCATCAGTGAGCAGAGAAGCAGAATGAGTGCACGAATGCTCCTACCCAGGTGCAACACTAATAGACTCAGGGACTCATTCATCCCTCGGGCTATTAAATTGTACAATTCTGAGTTCGGGGGCAGGAGTGGAGTGAAAGTATCTGGATGTTCTGTTCTATGTTAGTCTTTGTATCCTTTGTCTTTGTTGTTTTTCTTTGACCTATGTTCTTTATCTTTATCTTTAGACTTAGATTGTGTCATCTTGTTCTTTGTCTTTATGATTGTGTCATCTTGTTCTTTGTCTTTATTGATTGTGTCATCTTGTTCTTTGTCTTTATTGATTGTGTCATCTTGTTCTTTGTCTTTATTGATTGTGTCATCTTGTTCTTGGTCTTTATTGATTGTGTCATCTTGTTCTTTGTCTTTATGATTGTCATCTTGTGCTTTGTCTTTATTGATTGTGTCATCTTGTTCTTTGTCTTTATTGATTGTGTCATCTTGTTCTTTGTCTTTATGATTGTGTCATCTTGTTCTTTGTCTTTATTGATTGTGTCATCTTGTTCTTGGTCTTTATTGATTGTGTCATCTTGTTCTTTGTCTTTATTGATTGTGTCATCTTGTTCTTTGTCTTTATTGATTGTGTCATCTTGTTCTTTGTCTTTATTGATTGTGTCATCTTGTTCTTTGTCTTTATTGATTGTGTCATCTTGTTCTTTGTCTTTATTGATTGTGTCATCTTGTTCTTTGTCTTTATTGATTGTGTCATCTTGTTCTTTGTCTTTATTGATTGTGTCATCTTGTTCTTTGTCTTTATTGATTGTGTCATCTTGTTCTTGGTCTTTATTGATTGTGTCATCTTGTTCTTTGTCTTTATGATTGTGTCATCTTGTTCTTGTTCTCCCTCTTATGTTCTTTTCTTGTTTTATTATTTATGTATTATTTTTTATTGTTTATGAAGAATTGCTGGCTACTGGAAAAAACAATTTATCCAAAGGAGACCTCCTGAGGGATCAATAAAGTTTTACCTTACCTTACCTTACCTTAATATAAGAACAAGAACAAAGAGAAATGAAGAGCAAGAAGAACAAGATGATACAATCTAAGTCATTATTGGAGAAAGCATTTGTGTTCGATGGAAGAACAAAAACTTTCACCAAGATCCCAAAACTGGCACCGACTTTTCCATCGACTAATCAATATGTTAACTTAGTCAAACTTGGTGCTAAAGTCTTGATTGTGGATAAGACGGGACTTTATATGAACAGATCTATACGTTCTTCATTTTAGAAAATGTTTGAAAATCAACCCAAGTTGGCCTTTTTTTCAGTTCAATTTTAAAATTGTGTCTGTGATTTTTATAATTGGGGCTTTTACAGTCCAAAGTCATGACAAATAAGAATTTCTGGACTCGATTAATGTGATCTAATGTTGAACAGATTTTGGGTTCAATCAAAACCGAGTGATATGTTTTGATCTTGTTCGGGTCGACACATGTATAATCTCTGAAACCGATTGTTCTTAGTGTGACGGCGATAGTTCACCTCTCGGTTTTCGTCTGAGCTGAAACAAAATGTCGAAAGATGTTTGTAATTAACTTCCATGCGAGTTTCCCATCGTTAAAAAGTGAAAGTCGGGAAAACATGAAGCTTGTGGGATTATTTTCTTCTCTCCACATCGCGTTGGCTCAGACTCCGGAGCAGACTTTTCTCTCGGACGCCACGACGGCGGATCCCTGCGCTGGTGTCGGTATGGAAGCCCTGACTTCCTGCCGGGGCCTCAGAGTCGTTTCTCTATATCGCTGTGTTGGTTTTACGATTAGCTCGGACACAAAAGGGTACATAAACTTCCCCTTTGGGAATGTGACCTATGGATTAGCTCCCTAATGCACTCCTATAGAGCGTAAGGGCACGGATGTCTCGTACAGGAACTCTGCCGGGTCAGGCCAGAAGTCCTTCGTCCTGCAACACAAACAGGAGATGCATGAATACTTTTCATGACCCAGTTATGATCTTGTCTCTTGGAAAATAATAACCATGGAAATGACCAGCTCCACCAAGGATGCTCTCTACTTGCACTTTTCACCTGTCTGTCAAACTGAGCCTGAGAAACCTGGGTGTTGTATTTGATAAAGACATGTCTTTTGTTCAACACTGTAGAAAACTGACCAGAAACTGTTTCCTTCAACTGAGAAAAATCTCTAAACTTGGGAAAATGTTGTCACAACATGATCTGGATCTTATAATCCATGTGTTTGTTTCTTCTCGTCTGGACTATTGTAGCAGTTTGTTTTCATGTCTAAACCAGAAGGATGTGTCTCGTCTGCAGTTCATTCAAAACTCTGCAGCCAGAATTCTGAGCCGCTCTAGTAGAAGAACTCACATTTCTCCTTCAAACTCTTCACTGGCTGCTCTAGTAGAAGAACTCACATTTCTCCTTCAAACTCTTCACTGGCTGCTCTAGTAGAAGAACTCACATTTCTCCTTCAAACACTTCACTGGCTGCTCTAGTAGAAGAACTCACATTTCTCCTTCAAACTCTTCACTGGCCGCTCTAGTAGAAGAACTCACATTTCTCCTTCAAACTCTTCACTGGCTGCTCTAGTAGAAGAACTCACATTTCTCCTTCAAACTCTTCACTGGCTGCTCTAGTAGAAGAACTCACATTTCTCCTTCAAACTCTTCACTGGCCGCTCTAGTAGAAGAACTCACATTTCTCCTTCAAACTCTTCACTGGCTGCTCTAGTAGAAGAACTCACATTTCTCCTTCAAACTCTTCACTGGCTGCTCTAGTAGAAGAACTCACATTTCTCCTTCAAACTCTTCACTGGCTGCTCTAGTAGAAGAACTCACATTTCTCCTTCAAACTCTTCACTGGCCGCTCTAGTAGAAGAACTCACATTTCTCCTTCAAACTCTTCACTGGCCGCTCTAGTAGAAGAACTCACATTTCTCCTTCAAACTCTTCACTGGCCGCTCTAGTAGAAGAACTCACATTTCTCCTTCAAACTCTTCACTGGCCGCTCTAGTAGAAGAACTCACATTTCTCCTTCAAACTCTTCACTGGCTGCTCTAGTAGAAGAACTCACATTTCTCCTTCAAACTCTTCACTGGCTGCTCTAGTAGAAGAACTCACATTTCTCCTTCAAACTCTTCCCTGGCTGCTCTAGTAGAAGAACTCACATTTCTCCTTCAAACTCTTCACGGGCCGCTCTAGTAGAAGAACTCACATTTCTCCTTCAAACTCTTCACTGGCTGCTCTAGTAGAAGAACTCACATTTCTCCTTCAAACTCTTCACTGGCTGCTCTAGTAGAAGAACTCGCATTTCTCCTTCAAACTCTTCACTGGCTGCCAGTTTCTTTCAGGATCATTTTAAAATTCTGGTTCTTACTTTCAGATCTATTCATGGTCAGACCTTCCATCAGTGATCTGATCCAGACTTACACCCCAGCTCGGGCTCTGAGGTCTGTGGATCAGAATCTACTGATGGTTCCTGAACACGGTTCAGGACCAGAGGAGAGAAATCTTTTCAGGCTGTTGCTCCTAAGCTTTGGAACTATCTTCCTCTCTCTTTGCGCTTGATGGATCTACTGACTCCTTTAAGAAACATCTGTGTTTGATGATCTACTGACTCCTTCAAGAAACATCTGTGTTTGATGATCTACTGACTCCTTTCAAGAAACATCTGTGTTTGATGATCTACTGACTCCTTCAAGAAACATCTGTGTTTGATGATCTACTGACTCCTTCAAGAAACATCTGTGTTTGATGATCTACTGACTCCTTCAAGAAACATGTGTTTTGAACTACTGACTCCTTTAAGAAACTTTTAGCTACTGACTCCTTCTCGTTCTACTGACTCCTTCGAAACATCTGTGTTTGATGATCTACTGACTCCTTCAAGAAACATCTGTGTTTGAGATCTACTGACTCCTTCAAGAAACATCTGTGTTTGATGATCTACTGACTCCTTTAAGAAACATCTGTGTTTGATGATCTACTGACTCCTTCAAGAAACATCTGTGTTTGATGATCTACCGACTCCTTCAAGAAACATCTGTGTTTGATGATCTACTGACTCCTTCAAGAAACATCTGTGTTTGATGATCTACTGACTCCTTCAAGAAACATCTATGTTTGATGATCTACTGACTCCTTCAAGAAACATCTGTGTTTGATGATCTACTGACTCCTTCAAGAAACATCTGTGTTTGATGATCTACTGACTCCTTCAAGAAACATCTGTGTTTGATGATCTACTGACTCCTTCAAGAAACATCTGTGTTTGATGATCTACTGACTCCTTCAAGAAACATCTGTGTTTGATGATCTACTGACTCCTTCAAGAAACATCTGTGTTTGATGATCTACTGACTCCTTCAAGAAACATCTGTGTTTGAATCTACTGACTCCTTCAAGAAACATCTGTGTTTGATGATCTACTGACTCCTTTAAGAAACATCTGTGTTTGATGATCTACTGCCCTTCAAGAAACATCTGTGTTTGAGATCTACTGACCCTTCAAGAAACATCTGTGTTTGATGATCTACTGACTCCTTCAAGAACTTGTGTTTGATGATCTACTGACTCCTTCAAGAAACATCTGTGTTTGATGATCTACTGACTCCTTTAAGAAACATCTGTGTTTGATTTGATCTAGCCTGTGTTTGATGATCTACCTCCTTCAAGCTCTTATCTACTGACTCCTTCAAGAAACATCTGTGTTTGATGATCTACTGACTCCTTCAAGAAACATCTGTGTTTGATGATCTACTGACTCCTTTAAAAAAAAACATAAAAAGATTTTTTTTTTTTTCGGGGTTTCCCCTGTTTTTCTGGAACTCCTGTTGTGTTATCAGTTTTATCTTGACCTTTAACCCTGGTCTGGAAAAGCGCTATATAAATACTTACTTACTTACTTACCTTTGTCTTTGCTGAAGCCACTGTTGTGATTGATAGACTGTAGATCCACTGTCATACATGATCGTAACAGTAAACATTCCACCACCTCTGCCGCCTCATGCTAAAGGTCGTAAAAACACGGACGTAAATCCTCGCAGTCGTTCACATGGACTTGTGGAGACTGGTTTTCGAAAAGTAGAATTTTTCCGACTTGTTTTTGCATTTCTGCAATTCCCTAATAGATGAAAGAAGATTGATCGCTTCGAAAAATAAACGACTAAAATCTCAAGAATGTAGTCAAAAAAAACCTTCAACTCATTCCTTAAAAGCTGCCAAACATAATGAGACGGCGGATTCATTCGGAGGAATAACAATGACCATGAATTCCCCCGAAAAGGTTTCAACAAATTTCAGCGGTTCCTGGTGGAAAGAACGGGACACGAAGTAACACGTCTCTCACAGCCTCGGCGAGGGTCTTAAGGTCGAGCGCTTGAGGTCAAACACGGAAGCACAGACTTGAGATTGGTTTTTTTTCGTGAGAGGAAATCTTTGGTTAATGGACTCATGGCGTCTCAAGGTTGTTTGTCAAAGTGAGAAGAAAGTCTTCATTAATCCTCTCTACCATCCTGGTTCGACGTTATTAGTCTAGAATCTCACTGTATGTTTAATCGTGTGATTTATCAGTTGGCGACACCGAGGTCTTCGGCTTCTGTAACTCCTGCGGTATTGGCGTCGGACTAACCAAATATTGATGATCCGCAAGTTCTCGGGGAATGTTGGAGTCTCCAGATGAAAAACGCAAACCCATGATTTCCTGGAGGTGAAGGAACACGCGGCCAAAAGCCTTCTAATCCCAACATGTATCCATCAGGATCCGAGCGTCTCGATGAGATCCTCGTGCTAATGTAGATTTGATTACACACAGTGTTCCGTCCACCATTAGCTGCGGCGTATCTGGTGTCATGTGGTTTTGGGTTGACGGATCACGATGGATTCTTCATAGACTCTTGCTCTGGTTAGTGAAGGCTCCATTTACAGGACTGCAGCACTATTTCTTGAAAACAAGAAATGCACTTTAAATACAGTATTTCCCCCCCCGAACTAAATCATTTCTTTTTCCACATATACGGCTTGATTCTTTTTTTGTGTTCAGTTTAGCATTGATGAGCTACTTGTGTCGGAGCCATGAGGCTTCGTCCAAGGATTGTCCAGTTGGTTCGTATAAGTGATGGCTTGGTGAGGCGTCATGAAAACGACTGATGAAGTATCACGATACAGTGTCTTCATTTTGAAAGGCCACTAGATGGAACGCTCTGCTTGGTCTCGGATTAATTGTACAATTCTGAGTTCGGGGGCAGGAGTGGAGTGAAAGTATCTGGATGTTCTGTTCTATGTTAGTCTTTGTATCCTTTGTCTTTGTTGTTTTTCTTTGATCTATGGTCTTTATCTTTAGACTTAGATTGTATCATCTTGTTCTTTCTCTTTATGTTCTTGTTCTTATTGATTTATTTTTTATAAAGAATTGCTGTATGTATTGGCTATTGGAAAAAAACAATTTCCAGTACTTGACTCTGGTGTTGTGATAGTGTAGTAACAAGTATATATGTGTAGTATTGTCCAGTACTTGACTCTGGTGTTGTGATAGTGTAGTAACAAGTATATATGTGTAGTATTGACTCTGGTGTTGTAGTAATCAACTGACTCTTGATAAGTCGTCCAACTGCTGCTTTCAAGAAAGTTACCTTTAAAGTTATTTACCTTACCTTACCTTACCTTAGATGAAACCCGTCAATGTTTAACAAAAGCCTCCTCAGCCGTTTGAAGTCATAAAATCGCAAAAACTGATCAAAGTATGTCATTTAAACTAGATTTCAATGGGCTCTCTTCTAAAAGATCAGATTTATTCCCTATTGAAGTCACGTGGAATGATCTCCACAGCAGTTGTGTGTCCAGGTTTCATTGTCGTTGTTGGGAAACACACAAGTGTATCTTCAATCGATGTTTTTTTTCTGCAGCTGTGTGGGTTGATGTACCTCTGAGCTTCATTTTTAAGGTTTCACTCACATCCCACCTCCCGATTTTCTTTGGCCGGGCCCTCCGCTCGTCTCCCACGGACGCGGTGTTACCTAAGGACCTCCGGCTCGCCCACCCATGCTGCCCCGAAGTCTGCGCTGGCAGGCAAACCCCGACCAGTGCCACCTGGTTCCGTCCACATTCGCTCCTACTTTCGCTTGTGAAGCAACATACTGTTGGTGGGCTTCGCAGGGATGTTCGGATTGAACCGGAGAGATTTAACTCTCAAGATGCCGAGTCTTGAAGCTCATCCCTGAAGGATACATGGATGGAGAACGACATCGTGGATCTGCTGTTGTGAAGACCGTCGATCAGTCGCCCTCTGGGCACTTTCTTAATTCAATCCGGTCATACCAAACCCATCAGTGCGACGTCACGGATCACTAACTCAAGCAC
The DNA here is from genome assembly GCA_016630915.1 of Callionymus lyra. NCBI lineage: Eukaryota > Metazoa > Chordata > Actinopteri > Syngnathiformes > Callionymidae > Callionymus > Callionymus lyra. The sequence continues at coordinate 42,868 of JACEEU010000693.1, read as the reverse complement.
AAACTGACTTCCTGTCTGGATGCGACGGGGAAGAGATGGATTCACACGTATACGTGCTGGTTGCAGAGAAGTAGGCCAGTATTTGAAGCTGAGGTTCAACTGGAGGATAGAACATCCCCCCTCTGGGATTGTGCAGCGAGATCTGAGCCGCTCGCACATGAACAAAGTTACTCTGCGGAAACCCGAGAAAACATTGATTTGCCGTGCTTTTTCAAACGCCGCCCGTGGCAACGTCTTCACCACCAGCTCCTGAGTCCGGGTTTGCGAAAAGCACAAGACCTTGAGAAGCTGTTACACGAGTTTCCTCTGCACATCCCGCGCTATGACAAATCCATTACCACGGATCTGCTGCGCCAAGCAGATGGGATGTACGGTGTGTTTGTTTTTAAACTGACCCTCCGCCCCCACAGTTTCCTATCCTCACCCACCCCGTCGGTTCAAGGATGGTATCTGCTCAGACGAGGGTTTAAGCAGCGCTGAGGAGGCGGTGGAAGGAACACAGGGCGGCTTTGTATCTCTGGTGCTCTTCGTGTGAAAGTGGAGGTTTGATGCCTGCAGGTAGTGTTTGGTTTGGGCATCTGTCTAGGTTTATGTCTGTGGTTTACCTCATAAGTATAGACTGGTCGAGGGCAGGCTGGGTAGTATAGTTACAGTGCAGCCAACTCACCGCCTACTTCTGTGTGGATCGCTTTCTTTTAACTTGACACCAGTTCTGTTTCATAGCTGGAGTGAGAAGTCATCTGGCTCTAAAAACACTAACCTGACTTCTGCTATTGACTTGTACTATTGGCTGGTCATGAGTTCAACTTGACGACAACATTATGTCCTCCACATCTAAAGGAACTATTATATCCTGGGGATGACTGAGGACAAGTACTGGACAATACTACACATATATACTTGTTTCTACACTATCACAACACCAGAGTCAAGTACTGGACAATACTACACATATATACTTGTTTCTACACTATCACAACACCAGAGTCAAGTACTGGACAATACTACACATATATACTTGTTTCTACACTATCACAACACCAGAGTCAAGTACTGGACAATACTACACATATATACTTGTTACTACACTATCACAACACCAGAGTCAAGTACTGGACAATACTACACATATATACTTGTTACTACACTATCACAACACCAGAGTCAAGTACTGGACAATACTACACATATATACTTGTTACTACACTATCACAACACCAGAGTCAAGTACTGGACAATACTACACATATATACTTGTTACTACACTATCACAACACCAGAGTCAAGTACTGGACAATACTACACATATATACTTGTTTCTACACTATCACAACACCAGAGTCAAGTACTGGACAATACTACACATATATACTTGTTTCTACACTATCACAACACCAGAGTCAAGTACTGGACAATACTACACATATATACTTGTTACTACACTATCACAACACCAGAGTCAAGTACTGGACAATACTACACATATATACTTGTTACTACACTATCACAACACCAGAGTCAAGTACTGGACAATACTACACATATATACTTGTTACTACACTATCACAACACCAGAGTCAAGTACTGGACAATACTACACATATATACTTGTTTCTACACTATCACAACACCAGAGTCAAGTACTGGACAATACTACACATATATACTTGTTACTACACTATCACAACACCAGAGTCAAGTACTGGACAATACTACACATATATACTTGTTACTACACTATCACAACACCAGAGTCAAGTACTGGACAATACTACACATATATACTTGTTACTACACTATCACAACACCAGAGTCAAGTACTGGACAATACTACACATATATACTTGTTACTACACTATCACAACACCAGAGTCAAGTACTGGACAATACTACATATATATACTTGTTACTACACTATCACAACACCAGAGTCAAGTACTGGACAATACTACACATATATACTTGTTACTACACTATCACAACACCAGTCAAGTACTGGACAATACTACAAATATGTATAAACATATCTTGTTTGTGTTGTAATCGTTTTTGTTGCCTCGTATTGACAGATTGTTACCAATACTCAGATCTATTCTTAACTTGTCAAAAGTTCGACCGTCAATTCAGAATTAAGTTTTTTAATAACGGCCTTATTTACTTAAGGTTTGTCCTTTGAAAGTGAAAACATCAAAGTTGTTAACAAAACAATTTGACTCTCATCTTCATGAAAGTCCTTTCAGTCGTGCACGTCGCCTTCATGTGGGTTTCCTCCGGGTACACCACCCGCATTATTATTATAAGTACTGGACAATACTACACATATATACTTGTTACTACACTACCACAACACCAGAGTCAAGTACTGGACAATACTACACATATATACTTGTTACTACACTATCACAACACCAGAGTCAAGTACTGGACAATACTACACATATATACTTGTTACTACACTATCACAACACCAGAGTCAAGTACTGGACAATACTACACATATATACTTGTTACTACACTATCACAACACCAGAGTCAAGTACTGGACAATACTACACATATATACTTGTTACTACACAATCACAACACCAGAGTCAAGTACTGGACAATACTACACATATATACTTGTTACTACACTATCACAACACCAGAGTCAAGTACTGGACAATACTACACATATATACTTGTTACTACACTATCACAACACCAGAGTCAAATACTGGACAATACTACACATATATACTTGTTACTACACTATCACAACACCAGAGTCAAGTACTGGACAATACTACACATATAACTTTTTCTAACTATCACAACACCAGAGTCAAGTACTGGACAATACTACACATATATACTTGTTACTACACTATCACAACACCAGAGTCAAGTACTGGACAATACTACACATATATACTTGTTACTACACTATCACAACACCAGAGTCAAGTACTGGACAATACTACACATATATACTTGTTACTACACTATCACAACACCAGAGTCAAGTACTGGACAATACTACACATATATACTTGTTACTACACTATCACAACACCAGAGTCAAGTACTGGACAATACTACACATATATACTTGTTACTACACTATCACAACACCAGAGTCAAGTACTGGACAATACTACACATATATACTTGTTACTACACTATCACAACACCAGAGTCAAGTACTGGACAATACTACACATATATACTTGTTACTACACTATCACAACACCAGAGTCAAGTACTGGACAATACTACACATATATACTTGTTACTACACTATCACAACACCAGAGTCAAGTACTGGACAATACTACACATATATACTTGTTACTACACTATCACAACACCAGAGTCAAGTACTGGACAATACTAAACATATATACTTGTTACTACACTATCACAACACCAGAGTCAAGTACTGGACAATACTACACATATATACTTGTTACTACACTATCACAACACCAGAGTCAAGTACTGGACAATACTACACATATATACTTGTTACTACACTATCACAACACCAGAGTCAAGTACTGGACAATACTACACATATATACTTGTTACTACACTATCACAACACCAGAGTCAAGTACTGGACAATACTACACATATATACTTGTTACTACACTATCACAACACCAGAGTCAAGTACTGGACAATACTACACATATATACTTGTTTCTACACTATCACAACACCAGAGTCAAGTACTGGACAATACTACACATATATACTTGTTACTACACTATCACAACACCAGAGTCAAGTACTGGACAATACTACACATATATACTTGTTACTACACTATCACAACACCAGAGTCAAGTACTGGACAATACTACACATATATACTTGTTACTACACTATCACAACACCAGAGTCAAGTACTGGACAATACTACACATATATACTTGTTACTACACTATCACAACACCAGAGTCAAGTACTGGACAATACTACACATATATACTTGTTTCTACACTATCACAACACCAGAGTCAAGTACTGGACAATACTACACATATATACTTGTTACTACACTATCACAACACCAGAGTCAAGTACTGGACAATACTACAGATATATACTTTGTTACTACACTATCACAACACCAGAGTCAAGTACTGGACAATACTACACATATATACTTGTTACTACACTATCACAACACCAGAGTCAAGCACTGGACAATACTACACATATATACTTGTTACTACACTATCACAACACCAGAGTCAAGTACTGAACAATACTACACATATATACTTGTTACTACACTATCACAACACCAGAGTCAAGTACTAGACAATACTACACATATATACTATTTACTACACTATCACAACACCAGAGTCAAATACTGGACAATACTACACATATATACTTGTTACTACACTATCACAACACCAGAGTCAAGTACTGGACAATACTACACATATATACTTGTTACTACACTATCACAACACCAGAGTCAAGTCCTGGACAATACTACACATATATACTTGTTACTACACTATCACAACACCAGAGTCAAGTCCTGGACAATACTACACATATATACTTGTTACTACACTATCATGACACCAGAGTCAAGTACTGGACAATACTACACTATCACAGCACCAGAGTCAAGTACTGGACAATACTACACATATATACCTGTTACTACACTATCACAACACCAGAGTCAAGTACTGGACAATACTACACATATATACTTGTTACTACACTATCACAACACCAGAGTCAAGTACTGGACAATACTACACATATATACTTGTTACTACACTATCACAACACCAGAGTCAAGTCTTGGACAATACTACACATATATACTTGTTACTACACTATCACAACACCAGAGTCAAGTCCTGGACAATACTACACATATATACTTGTTACTACACTATCATGACACCAGAGTCAAGTACTGGACAATACTACACTATCACAGCACCAGAGTCAAGTACTGGACAATACTACACATATATACTTGTTACTACACTATCACAACACCAGAGTCAAGTACTGGACAATACTACACATATATACTTGTTACTACACTATCACAACACCAGAGTCAAGTACTGGACAATACTACACATATATACTTGTTACTACACTATCACAACACCAGAGTCAAGTACTGGACAATACGACACATATATACTTGTTACTACACTATCACAACACCAGAGTCAAGTACTGGACAATACTACACATATATACTTGTTACTACACTATCATGACACCAGAGTCAAGTACTGGACAATACTACACTATCACAACACCAGAGTCAAGTACCGGACAATACTACACATATATACTTGTTACTACACTATCACAACACCAGAGTCAAGTACTGGACAATACTACACATATATACTTGTTGTTAACAAAGTTGTTAACAAAACAATTTGACTCTCATCTTCATGAAAGTCCTTTCAGTCGTGCACGTCGCCTTCATGTGGGTTTCCTCCGGGTACACCACCCGCATTATCCTGCACGGCTTAGTTGTTACAACAGAGCCGAGCGCCGAACCCTATGTGAGGTGTTCGAGTCCAACCTCCATCTCTCTCCAGAACATTCCTTCACCACATCCTCCAAATTCATATACGAGCTCGAACCGATGCCTGCTCCCTGACTTATGGGAATACGCCCTCTCAGCCCAGGATGGACGAACGTTTCCGGACTGTTTTGAGCAGATTTACATCCTGATGTCGCTTGATTACTGTAGCAGGACGAGAGTTGAAGAGACGACTTGTCTTCATGTGTATTATACAGTTTTATATCATCAGTAGTTTGTATTTTTATTGAGACTAACGAATGAGAGACTTCTTGGGGCTGAAGTGCAGAAGTTAAACCTGGTCATCTAGCCGAGCGACTCGGGTCCAGTTTCAGATTCATGTTCTGATTCACTGAAGCTTGTTGTTCTTCTTCACCAACTCAAATGACAAGGACCCGTAGCAATGAAAGGTCAGTGTTTTGAAAACAAATGAAAGCAGTTACGACTTCATTAAGAGTCATGTGGTCTGTAAATACTACAACACCAGAGTCAAGTACTGGACAATACTACACATATATACTTGTTACTACACTATCACAACACCAGAGTCAAGTACTGGACACTACTACACATATATCCTTGTTACTACACTATCACAACACTAGAGTCAAGTCCTGGACAATACTACACATATATACTTGTTACTACACTATCACAACACCAGAGTCAAGTACTGGACAATACTACACATATATACTTGTTACTACACTATCATGACACCAGAGTCAAGTACTGGACAATACTACACTATCACAACACCAGAGTCAAGTACTGGACAATACTACACATATATACTTGTTACTACACTATCACAACACCAGAGTCAAGTACTGGACAATACTACACATATATACTTGTTACTACACTAACACAACACCAGAGTCAAGTACTGGACAATACTACACATATATACTTGTTTCTACACTATCACAACACCAGAGTCAAGTACTGGACAATACTACACATATATACTTGTTACTACACTATCACAACACCAGAGTCAAGTACTGGACAATACTACACATATATACTTGTTACTACACTATCACAACACCAGAGTCAAGTACTGGACAATACTACACATATACTGTATACTTGTTACTACACTATCACAACACCAGAGTCAAGTACTGGACAATAGTACACATATATACTTGTTACTACACTATCACAACACCAGAGTCAAGTACTGGACAATACTACACATATATACTTGTTACTACACTATCACAACACCAGAGTCAAGTACTGGACAATACTACACATATATACTTGTTACTACACTATCACAACACCAGAGTCAAGTACTGGACAATACTACACATATATACTTGTTACTACACTATCACAACACCAGAGTCAAGTACTGGACAATACTACACATATATACTTGTTACTACACTATCACAACACCAGAGTCAAGTACTGGACAATACTACACATATATACTTGTTACTACACTATCACAACACCAGAGTCAAGTACTGGACAATACTACACATATATACTTGTTACTACACTATCACAACACCAGAGTCAAGTACTGGACAATACTACACATATATACTTGTTACTACACTATCACAACACCAGAGTCAAGTACTGGACAATACTACACATATATACTTGTTACTACACTATCACAACACCAGAGTCAAGTACTGGACAATACTACACATATATACTTGTTACTACACTATCACAACACCAGAGTCAAGTACTGGACAATACTACACATATATACTTGTTACTACACTATCACAACACCAGAGTCAAGTACTGGACAATACTACACATATATACTTGTTACTACACTATCACAACACCAGAGTCAAGTACTGGACAATACTACACATATATACTTGTTACTACACTATCACAACACCAGAGTCAAGTACTGGACAATACTACACATATATACTTGTTACTACACTATCACAACACCTGAGTCAAGTATTGGACAATACTACACATATATACTTGTTACTACACTATCACAACACCAGAGTCAAGTACTGGACAATACTACACATATATACGTGTTACTACACTATCACAACACCAGTCAAGTATCGATGAAAGGTCAGTGTTTTGCCTCGATCTTTGTAGACGGATTCTGTTTGTGTATAAAACAAGTCTATCATGTGATTGACTTTCTCGATAGTTTTTCCAAGTTGATGGTTGAGAGACTCACTGGAGGTGAATACAGGTCAACGTTTGCGTCGATATAATGACCTTCAAAGATCCTGGTGTTTAAGATGATACAATAAACTCACAAAATTTCCCCCCAAAATAAACGTTTCAAGACGTGTTTTTCAGTTTATTTTTGGTCAAGAATGTCAGACATCATGTGAAAAACATGCAAAATTTCATTCACTTCCATCACATGGTTCAGACAATACATCGTAAGTGGAGAGGGGGATTGTGGGAAGTGTAGCTCGTGATGAGAAGATCTCAGCACCTCAGACCTGGAGCCCGAGGTGGACCACGTCACCTCTGACTCAGACCTCCAGATCCGCCTGGGCGAAGGAGGGCGGGAGGTGATTCCAGTGCCGCTCTGAGAATAAAAGAAGGTCAAACAAAAGGTCACAGATTAGGAACAGAGGGCGGGCGACGGGAGGAAGTGACCTATGATCGACTTCCTTATCCCGAAATCTAATATCTGTCATCGGAGATGGAGGTCGAGAGGCATTCGTTGAAAGTTACTCATTTCCCGACCGTCCTGTCCGGACACGAAGCCTTTGTTCATGTTTCACACTCGGTTTTTTGCCTTTAAAAATGGTGACAAGAAGTTGATGCAATAACGTGAGGGAGTGAGGAAGTGAGGAAGTGAGGGAGGGAGTGAGGGAGTGAGGGAGTGAGTGAGTGAGGGAGTGAGTGAGGGAGTGAGGGAGGGAGTGAGGGAGGGAGTGAGGGAGTGAGGGAGTGAGTGAGTGAGTGAGGGAGGGAGTGAGGGAGGGAGTGAGTGAGGGAGGGAGTGAGGGAGTGAGGGACAGAGTGAGGGAGTGAGGGAGTGAGGGACAGAGTGAGGGAGTGAGTGAGGGAGGGAGTGAGGGAGTGAGGGAGTGAGGGAGGGAGTGAGGGAGGGAGTGAGGGAGTGAGTGAGGGAGGGAGTGAGTGAGTGAGGGAGTGAGTGAGTGAGTGAGGGAGGACGTTGTTGGGTTCTTTCTTGCTGATCAAACATGTTCAGTTGATACTATTAATAGATTTAACTCGGATCATGGGAACATTTAAACTTTAGCGACAACTCAGCATATTTACTTCCTCAAAATGTTTTAAAATAAGTGTGCGTTGTACTTTTGTTCATGTATTTTGTGCCTGCAGTTTGACTGATTTATACATCGTTGACAATGTGAAGTGTAGCCTGAAAACTACGAATTGTTTTGATTAAAAATGTACTTCAATGGTGAGTTAAATACATTTTATTCCCAATATATGTTGAAAAAATGAGATAAAAACAGGCTTCTTATGTTTGTTTTGTTTCTATGTTTACTCTAATGTATCTTCCCAAACAAACCAAACCTTTTGTTAAAAAGTTAGAATATTTTTGGCCAAATATTGATCTTATTTACAGCTAAATGTGGACAAAACTGAAACTCTGGTGATTGTTGATGATAAGATTCCAGGGTTGAGTCAGTACTTGAGTGACTTAGGTCAGTCTGTCAAACTGAGCCTGAGAAACCTGGGTGTTGTATTTGATAAAGACATGTCTCTTGTTCGACACTGAAGAAAACTGACCAGAAACTGTTTCCTTCAACTGAGAAAAATCTCTAAACTTAGGAAAATGTTGTCGGAACATGATCTGGATCTTATAATCCATGCGTTTGTTTCTTCTCGTCTGGACTATTGTAACAGTTTGTTTTCATGTCTTAACAAGATGGATGTGTCTCGTCTGCAGTTGATTCAGAACTCTGCAGCGAGAATTCTAACTCGCTCTAGTAGAAGAACTTACATTTCTCCGGTCCTTAAAAGTCTTCACTGGCTTCCAGTTTCTTTCAGGATCAACTTTAAAATTCTGGTTCTTACTTTCAGATCTATTCATGGTCAGACTCCTCCTTACATCACTGATCTGATCCAGCCTTACACCCCAGCTCGGGCTCTGAGGTCTGTGGATCAGAATCTACTTATGGTTCCACGCACACGGCTCAGGACCAGAGGAGAGAAATCTTTTCAGGCTGTTGCTCCTAAGCTTTGGAACGATCTTCTCTCTCTTTGCTCTTGATGGATCTACTGACTCCTTCAAGAAACATCTTAAGACGTTTCTATTTGTTCAGGCTTTTCCTTGAATTTCTGGAACTCCTGTGTTGTTCTCAGTATTATCTTGATCTTTAAAGTATATACTTTTTTGAGTATTGTTTTGTTTGTTTAAGCGCTTTGTGACCCTGGTCTGGAAAAGCGCTATATAAATAAATATTACTTACTTACTTACTTATTTAAAGTGATCTTGAAAGTATCTACGTTGTTATTTTTCTTCCTTAAATCCTTCCTGACCTCGTAACACGCACATGGCACACACTCGGGCCGGTGACGTGGGCGCTCTGTTTACACCACGCTCTGCATGGCGGCCTCCTGCCGCCCTGCCGGCTCGAGCGACATCTGAAACCGGTCTCGCAGGTTTTGGCTGCCGGAGACGCGGCCAGACCTGCTCGGTTCATGTGGGCGTGTCGGTGGCGTGTCGGTGGCGTGAGCACGCGTGTTGTTGTTTCACCGACGGCAGGTGTGTCTCCATGAGCCTCATGTTAGGGGTTTTTGTGTTCCGATGAACCGACCCCTCCCCAGCCTCGTACGTGGTGGTGGAATGAAGGACAGACACATGGATGAGTTTAAGAAAAATGCTTGTTTAGTGAATTATGCAAAAGTCAGAGACAAACTTACACGGGTGCTAGCAAGCAGAGAGATCTATCGCAGACGTCTTCGAATGCCAGAACGCAAAGATCAGACAAAAAGGTGGATCTTTATAGTAGAATATTCAGGTTAACACCTCTAGTCAAATGTGAATGTAGGATTGGTCAGTAACTGTAAACACTTGATTCTAAGATGGCCGGTCGCACGTGATCGTAGTGGAAACTTACTGAAGGTTGTTGTCCTCTCCAGAGAATCTGTCTCTTCCCAGCGACTTGTGTCCTTCAGTGTGAATTCTCAAAACAGGTTCACACTGACTTCTTGGAATCTGGGATTGTATAGTCTTTCTGTTTGTGTGAGGCTTTGTGACCTCGGCCTTGTGTTGCAGTCAGTCAGTGAATGCAATGCAAGAATAGGATTATTTAATATGAATTAAATATGTAAGATTATCAGTTAATCAAGTGACTATTTGAAATGTGTGTTAAATCTAGATGATTGATTACAGTAAAGTTGTCATTTCCTTACACTCAGAAAGTGGTGTTTAGTTCCGTCTCTGCCACCTCGGCAGTAAATATAGCATCGGCCACTTCAGTTTCACTCACATGATTCGCCACATTTGACACTGAGCTCCCTGGAGGGTTACACTCGGTTTGTTGCCGCGTCCTCGGGTGTGATTCTCAGGGAAGATAAGTTAGGAGATAAAACCTGCGACAGTAAAGCTAACCTCTGTTTACATCGCGTCGTGCTTCTTCTTATCTTCATCTGATGATTCCACACACTCGGCAGATTTATGTTTCTGTTCCTTAAAACGAGGAAACCTGCAGTTTTGTTTTTGAAAGTGTATCAAACAGAAACTATCTTGCATAAATAAAAAGATAACAGAAGAACCTTTGACGAGGCTCGAACTGCTGCTGCTGCTGTGGTGGAGAAATCAAGCTCTCAACGAGGAATCCTTTCCTTTTATACGACATGACTTTGTCCAATTTAAATAATCACTTGTTTTCTTAAGATGTTGTAGAACCATTCCAATTAATAATTCAATAAATAAAATAAAATGTATTAATGAGACTTGGATTATGTTTGTAAATACAAGTGATAATATTGACATATACAGTGCCTTGCGAAAGTATTGGGCCCCCTTGAACCTTTCAACATTTCGCCACATTTCAGGCTTCAAACATAAAGATATAAAATTTTAATTTTTTGTCAAGAATCAACAACAAGTGGGACACAATCGTGAAGTGGAACGAAATTTATTGGATAATTTAAACTTTTTTAACAAATAAAAAACTGAAAAGTGGGGCGTGCAATATTATTCGGCCCCCTTGCGCTAATACTTTGTAGCGCCACCTTTTGCTGCAATTACAGCTGCAAGTCGCTTGGGGTATGTCTCTATCAGTTTTGCACATCGAGAGACTGGAATTCTTGCCCATTCTTCCTTGCAAAACAGCTGGAGCTCAGTGAGGTTGGATGGAGAGTGTTTGTGAACAGCAGTCTTCAGCTCTTTCCACAGATTCTCGATTGGATTCAGGTCTGGACTTTGACTTGGCCATTCTAACACCTGGATACGTCTATTTGTGAACCATTCCATTCTAGATTTGGCTTTATGTTTTGGATCATTGTCCTGTTGGAAGATAAATCTCCGTCCCAGTCTCAGGTCTTTTGCAGACTCCAACAGGTTTTCTTCCAGAATGGTCCTGTATTTGGCTCCATCCATCTTCCCATCAATTTTAGCCATCTTCCCTGTCCCTGCTGAAGAAAAGCAGGCCCAAACCATGATGCTGCCACCACCATGTTTGACAGTGTTGATGGTGTTTTCAGGGTGATGAGCTGTGTTGCTTTTACGCCAAACATATCATTTTGCATTGTGGCCAAAAAGTTCGATTTTGGTTTCATCTGACCAGAGCACCTTCTTCCACATGTTTGGTGTGTCTCCCAGGTGGCTTGTGGCAAACTTTAAACAAGACCTTTTATGGATATCTTTGAGAAATGGCTTTCTTCTTGCCACTCTTCCATAAAGGCCAGATTTGTGCAGTGCACGACTGATTGTTGTCCTATGGACAGACTCTCCCACCTCAGCTGTAGTTATCTGCAGTTCATCCAGAGTGATCATGGGCCTCTTGGCTGCATCTCTGATCAGTCTTCTCCTTGTTTGAGATGAAAGTTTGGAGGGACGGCCGGGTCTTGGTAGATTTGCAGTGGTCTGATACTCCTTCCATTTCAATAGAATTGCTTGCACAGTGCTCCTTGAGATGTTTAAAGCTTGGGAAATCTTTTTGTATCCAAATCCGGCTTTAAACTTCTCCACAACAGTATCTCGGACCTGCCTGGTGTGTTCCTTTGTCTTCATGGTTCTCTCTTTAAACAGAACCCTGAGACTATCAAAGAGCAGGTGCATTTATACGGAGACTTGATTACACACAGGTGCCTTCTATTTATCATCATCAGTCATTTAGGACAACATTGGATCATTCAAAGATCCTCACTGAACTTCTGGAGTGAGTTTGCTGCACTGAAAGTAAAGGGGCCGAATAATATTGCACGCCCCACTTTTCAGTTTTTTATTTAACAAGTTTAAATTATCCAATAAATTTTGTTCCACTTCATGATTGTGTCCCACTTGTTGTTGATTCATGACAAAAAATTAAAATTTTATATCTTTATGTTTGAAGCCTGAAATGTGGCGAAATGTTGAAAGGTTCAAGGGGGCCGAATACTTTCGCAAGGCACTGTATATGTCAAAGTACAGATTGGAATCCAGAAGGATCTGGAATCCTACTAGTACTGATTGGAATCCTACTACTGTATTGGGATCTGAATATTGGAATTCCAATCTGTACTAGTAGGATTCCAGATTCTACTAGTAAATTATAATCTCTACTAGTACAGATTGGAATCCTACTACTGTATTGGGATCTGAATATTGGAATTCCAATCTGTACTAGTAGGATTCCAGATTCTACTAGTAAATTATAATCTCTACTAGTACAGATTGTAATCCTACTACTGTATTGGGATCTGAAAATTGGAATTCCAATCTGTACTAGTAGGATTCCAGATTCTACTAGTAAATTATAATCTCTACTAGTACAGATTGTAATCCTACTACTGTATTGGGATCTGAATATTGGAATTCCAATCTGTACTAGTAGGATTCCAGATTCTACTAGTAAATTATAATCTCTACTAGTACAGATTGTAATCCTACTACTGTATTGGGATCTGAAAATTGGAATTCCAATCTGTACTAGTAGGATTCCAGATTCTACTAGTAAATTCCAATCTCTACTAGTACATATTGTTATCCTACTACTGTATTGGGATCTGAAAATTGGAATTCCAATCTGTACTAGTAGGATTCCAGATTCTACTAGTAAATTCCAATCTCTACTAGTATATATTGTTATCCTACTACTGTATTGGGATCTGAATATTGGAATTCCAATCTGTACTAGTAGGATTCCAGATTCTACTAGTAAATTATAATCTCTACTAGTACAGATTGTAATCCTACTACTGTATTGGGATCTGAAAATTGGAATTCCAATCTGTACTAGTAGGATTCCAGATTCTACTAGTAAATTATAATCTCTACTAGTACAGATTGTAATCCTACTACTGTATTGGGATCTGAAAATTGGAATTCCAATCTGTACTAGTAGGATTCCAGATTCTACTAGTAAATTCCAATCTCTACTAGTACAATGTTATCCTACTACTGTATTGGGATCTGAAAATTGGAATTCCAATCTGTACTAGTAGGATTCCAGATTCTACTAGTAAATTCCAATCTCTACTAGTACATATTGTTATCCTACTACTGTATTGGGATCTGAAAATTGGAATTCCAATCTGTACTAGAAGGATTCCAGATTCTACTAGTAAATTATAATCTCTACTAGTACAGATTGTAATCCTACTACTGTATTGGGATCTGAAAATTGGAATTCCAATCTGTACTAGTAGGATTCCAGATTCTACTAGTAAATTATAATCTCTACTAGTACAGATTGTAATCCTACTACCGTATTGGGATCTGAAAATTGGAATTCCAATCTGTACTAGTAGGATTCCAGATCCTACTAGTAAATTCCAATCTCTACTAGTACATATTGTTATCCTACTACTGTATTGGGATCTGAAAATTGGAATTCCAATCTGTACTAGTAGTATTCCAGATCCTACTAGTAAATTCCAATCTCTACTAGTACATATTGATATCCTACTACTGTATTGGGATCTGAATATTGGAATTCCAATCTGTCCGAGGACAAATGGGAATTCTACCAGGACAATCTCCGGTTCTAATAGGAGAAATTCGGATTACATCAAACTAACCCATATCAATATTAAGGTCCCAGTTCAGTAGCAGGATTCCAATCTGTACTAGTAGTATTCCAGATCCTACTAGTACAGTCAGACAAAACTGATCAGACTTTGAACTTGAAGCTTCAAACAGTCACAAAGTCAACTCATTCACAAACTTCTCTTCACAGGAGAAGCAGGATCCCAGCAACGTTCCTCTGCAGCTCCGCACAGAGATCCAGGTAAGAAAGATCCTCTCACTGAAGACGCCTCCACGTGAACCCATGACCCTCTTGTGTCCTCAGGAGTCGCTGGGCTTCAGCAGTCAAGTGTCCACTCCGGAGACGGACAGGAAGTAAGTTCTATGCTCCGTCCGGGGCGTGAAAATGTGCTTCTATTTAAACGTCTGCCGCTCGTCAAATCCTGGCCGAGGATCTCGCTCTCGCATCTGGAGAGCTTCAGACCGTCACGGATCTCGTCAAGATGTGGGTCCATGGTGGACAGAGAAGTGGGTCAAGTGGAGACGGAGACACCTGGTGGTTCTGACCACGTGTGTCTTAGTTAAAGTTACACTTCTATATGTTCTTCATTAACCCTCGTTCAGCCAGTGAAACAACGTTACAGACGAGGTGCAGTCGAGGCAGTGAAGTAGAAGAAGAAGCTGTCGCGTCATTTCCTGTTAGTGTGTAGCAGCAGAGTTTTATTTGAGACATACTATCTGTGGAGGATTAGTTACTAGTTAGTACGTACACTATCCTGATGCATACTAACTTCCAGTATACTAAGAGTAGTATGTGATTTGAGACATACTATCTGTGGAGGATTAGTTACTAGTTAGTACGTACACTATCCTGATGCATACTAACTTCTAGTATACTAAGAGAAGTATGCGATTTGAGACATACTATCTGTGGAGGATTAGTTACTAGTTAGTACGTACACTATCCTGATGCATACTAACTTCTAGTATACTAAGAGAAGTATGTGATTTGAGACATACTATCTGTGGAGGATTAGTTACTAGTTAGTACGTACACTATCCTGATGATACTAACTTCTAGTATACTAAGAGAAGTATGTGATTTGAGACATACTATCTGTGGAGGATTAGTTACTAGTTAGTACGTACACTATCCTGATGCATACTAACTTCTAGTATACTAAGAGAAGTATGTGATTTGAGACATACTATCTGTGGAGGATTAGTTACTAGTTAGTACGTACACTATCCTGATGCATACTAACTTCTAGTATACTAAGAGAAGTATGTGATTTGAGACATACTATCTGTGGAGGATTAGTTACTAGTTAGTACGTACACTATCCTGATGCATACTAACTTCTAGTATACTAAGAGAAGTATGTGTTTTGAGACATACTATCTGTGGAGGATTAGTTACTAGTTAGTACGTACACTATCCTGATGCATACTAACTTCTAGTATACTAAGAGAAGTATGTGATTTGAGACATACTATCTGTGGAGGATTAGTTACTAGTTAGTACGTACACTATCCTGATGATACTAACTTCTAGTATACTAAGAGAAGTATGTGATTTGAGACACACTATCTGTGGAGGATTAGTTACTAGTTAGTACGTACACTATCCTGATGCATACTAACTTCTAGTATACTAAGAGAAGTATGTGATTTGAGACATACTATCTGTGGAGGATTAGTTACTAGTTAGTACGTACACTATCCTGATGCATACTAACTTCTAGTATACTAAGAGAAGTATGTGATTTGAGACATACTATCTGTGGAGAATTAGTTACTAGTTAGTACGTACACTATCCTGATGCATACTAACTTCTAGTATACTAAGAGAAGTATGTGATTTGAGACATACTATCTGTGGAGGATTAGTTACTAGTTAGTACATACACTATCCTGATGCATACTAACTTCTAGTATACTAAGAGAAGTATGTGATTTGAGACATACTATCTGTGGAGGATTAGTTACTAGTTAGTGCGTACACTATCCTGATGCATACTAACTTCTAGTATATTAAGAGAAGTATGTGATTTGAGACATACTATCTGTGGCGGATTAGTTACTAGTTAGTACGTACACTATCCTGATGCATACTAACTTCTAGTATACTAAGAGAAGTATGTTTGAGACATACTATCTGTGGAGGATTAGTTACTAGTTAGTACGTACACTATCCTGATGCATACTAACTTCTAGTATACTAAGAGAAGTATGCGATTTGAGACATACTATCTGTGGAGGATTAGTTACTAGTTAGTACGTACACTATCCTGATGCATACTAACTTCTAGTATACTAAGAGAAGTATGTGATTTGAGACATACTATCTGTGGAGAATTAGTGACTAGTTAGTACGTACACTATCCTGATGCATACTAACTTCTAGTATACTAAAGGAAATATGTGATTTGAGACATACTATCTGTGGAGGATTAGTTACTAGTTAGTACGTACACTATCCTGATGATACTAACTTCTAGTATACTAAGAGAAGTATGTGATTTGAGACATACTATCTGTGGAGGATTATTTACTAGTTAGTACGTACACTATCCTGATGATACTAACTTCTAGTATACTAAGAGAAGTATGTGATTTGAGACATACTATCTGTGGAGGATTAGTTACTAGTTAGTACGTACACTATCCTGATGATACTAACTTCTAGTGTACTAAGAGAAGTATGTGATTTGAGACATACTATCTGTGGAGGATTAGTTACTAGTTAGTACGTACACTATCCTGATGCATACTAACTTCTAGTATACTAAGAGAAGTATGTGATTTGAGACATACTATCTGTGGAGAACTAGTTACTAGTTAGTACGTACACTATCCTGATGCATACTAACTTCTAGTATACTAAGAGAAGTATGTGATTTGAGTCTCGATTTCTAAATATAATCCCAAACATGTTGGACTTGTAGCCTCGATGGAAGCTTCTGCTCCTACACTGTGTTGAAGCAGCAGACTCTGGACTCGGGTCCAAACATGGCTGCGTCAGGAGTCGCTCCTGCTGTTTCCTTCGGCTCTCTCCGGTCGCCTGGTCGTCTCCGCTTCCTTCCTGCCTTTGTGCCGAGGTCCAGAGTCGCTGCACCGATGACGACGAGAGGCGTACGAGCGTGAACTGGAACCCGGACTCGGGGTGTGGTCCTCTTCTCCCTCGGCCCGGGTTACCGAGCCCCGATGCTGGATGTCGTCATGGCCTCGGATTCTCAGAGAATCTAGACTCGCATGCCTTCCAGATGACATGAGGAACAGGGGTTTTCCTGAAGGACCACAAAGTCTTTCACGGATCTTCATCCTCGAGCTACTCTTAATACAAAGTGTTTTCACTTTATTTAGTTGATTTAGTCATTAATTAATGGCAAGAAATGTTATCTTAGATACGATAGATGTTTAATTTGAAGATACTGAAGAAATGGTTCAACATTCTTTAACCCAATGATTTTGAAATACAAAGATATTCGTCTTTAAACACCCAAAGGTCTTAAGCAACATCTGAGTGGTCACCCTTGCGTGACCCCCAACACACACACACACACACACACACACACACACTTGAACCTCCGAACACGTGCGGCCTCAGATGGAGAACATACTCCAGACATGATCTCTTCTCTCGTATACGTTGCACAGACAATTACTGAGCATGATGTGAAGCAGATGCCAATTCTTGTATGACGTCTCCTTGCCGCTGAGGCCCCGAACCATCCTTCAACTGTACAGCCCCCCCCCCGGACCCCCCGGACCCCCCACCCTCGCTACTCTGGACTCTCTGGTTTCCCTCCATTAGTGACTCTTCATCTTTTACCTTCGACCTGTCATGTTATTCAACGAGTGAGGATCCCGAGCCAATGTAAACGCATGTTTAGACGTACGTGATGATAGGTCCGACCCCCCCATTCATGTGCTATGTCTCAGATCGCATACTAGCGTACTCAAAGTTAGTATTTTTAGTGCGTAAGTGCGTCTCAATTCTTATGTAAATATAGTGCTCCATACACACTAAATTGTCACGAAAACGCCCACAAAACTGAGTATGGATCGATGGAAACTTTCTACACTAAACAACTCCATCTTAGTGACGTTATAAACAGAAGTTACATCATAAAAAAAAAAAAATTACCAAATTAAATTTTTGGGGGTTTTTTACAGGGGGGGGGGGGGGGAAACGCCTCGGGGGGGGTTACCGGTTTAAAAAAAACTGGGAATATATCGATTCTCATATTTTCAAAACGTGCTGCCAGCAGGTGGCGATGGCGTTCTAACAGCTGGTTGAAACCATCGTTAAATAGTAGTAGAAGAAGAAGCTGTCGCATCATTTCCTGTTAGTGTGTAGCAGCAGAGTTTGATTTGAGACATACTATCTGTGGAGGATTAGTTACTAGTTAGTACGTACACTATCCTGATGCATACTAACTTCTAGTATACTAAGAGAAGTATGTGATTTGAGACATACTATCTGTGGAGGATTAGTTACTAGTTAGTACGTACACTATCCTGATGCATACTAACTTCTAGTGCACTAAGAGAAGTATGTGATTTGAGACATACTATCTGTGGAGGATTAGTTACTAGTTAGTACGTACACTATCCTGATGCATACTAACTTCTAGTGCACTAAGAGAAGTATGTGATTTGAGACATACTATCTGTGGAGGATTAGTTACTAGTTAGTACGTACACTATCCTGATGCATACTAACTTCTAATGTACTAAGAGAAGTATGTGATGTGAGACATACTATCTGTGGAGGATTAGTTACTAGTTAGTATGTACACTATCCTGATGCATACTAACTTCTAATGTACTAAGAGAAGTATGTGATGTGAGACATACTATCTGTGGAGGATTAGTTACTAGTTAGTACGTACACTATCCTGATGCATACTAACTTCTAGTATACTAAGAGAAGTATGCGATGTGAGACATACTATCTGTGGAGGATTAGTTACTAGTTAGTACGTACACTATCCTGATGCATACTAACTTCTAGTATACTAAGAGAAGTAGGTGATGTGAGACACAGCAATGCTCCGACATGAGAGTGAGATCCAGGAGGAACAACTTCTTTATCAAACTCTTATGTTCTCCTCGGCCTTGTTAGCGACGGAGATGTGGACGGACGCTCCCGTCAACACGTCCCGGTCGGACAATAGCGCCCGGAGGCGAAGCGTCAATCAGAGCCAATGTTCTGGATCTAGAAGGTTTTTCCTGTTTTGGGAGGTGATTGGTTGTTGTTCTCAGTGATGACAACAGCAGCAGCTAATGGATCCTGATGAAAGCTTGAGAAGGAAAAATGTCGATATCTTGATTAAGTTTATAAAAACATTTGTTGTTGTTGAAGCTGGAAACACTCGTAGAAACTTCACACAGTCTGTAGACCAGGAGCGTCAAACTGGTCCAGAAAAGGGTTGAGCCGGTGCAGGTTTTTGTTCCAACCAGTCGAGCACACATGAGTTATTAACCAATCAGGCGTCGGCTTCAACAAGCAACACCTGACTGACGATTCACTGATGACTGTCTCCAGTCGCCTGATTGGTTCAACTATATTTGCTTGACTGGTTGGATCCAAAACCTGCACCGACTCGGTCCTTATCTGGACCAGTTTGACACGAAGACGATGTGTTTTGAAGTTCTGAAGCTGGAGAACACGGCAGTAAAACGACGACAACGATCCAAGATTGTCGATGGACTCGATCTCTCGAAGAGTCTTTTCATGAACTGCTGAGAAACAAAGAGTCACATGACTTTGTTTGTCCCAGTGAAGCACCAGCTGAAGAAGGAGCTTTTGACAGTTATCGTCCTCCAGAGCCGTCATAGACTTGAACCTGGTCCAGAAGTCCTCCTTGTGGAACATCTTGACGATTGGGCGTGTCGGTGAGAGCTGACATCATAACGTGTCCGTGTTTGGAATGTTGAGGTTCCTCGAGGACCTGATCCTCATGAACCTGGAGAGACTGATCGTTCCAAGTCCAGCCGAAGTTCTAGAAGAAGAAGAAGATCTTCTCGATGGTTGAGTCTCATGTCCTCGTCTTCACCTCCGGCTTCAGGATTGAAAGACAGACGCGGGACGTTGCAGACGTGCGGACGCGCGACGTGCGCAGACGCGCAGACGCGCGCGCGGACGCGCAGACGTGCGCAGACGCTGCAGACGTGCGTGACGTGCGGACGCGCGCGACGGGCGGACGCGCAGACGTGCGCAGACGCCCGGGACGCGCGGACGTGCGGTCGCGCAGACGCGTGCGGACGTGCGCGCAGACGCGCGGACGCGCAGACGTGCGGACGGACGCGCGCGGACGCGACGCGTGACGTGCGGACGCGCCCGCAGACGCGCGCAGACGCGCGCGACGCGTGCGCAGACGCGACGCGGACGCGCGCGGACGCGCGCGGACGCGCGACGCGCGGACGCGCGCGCAGACGCGCAGACGCGCGCAGACGCGCGGACGCAGACGCGCGCGGACGTGCGCGGACGCGCCGACGCGCGGACGCAGACGCGCGGACGTCCACGACGACGCAGACGCGCAGACGCGCGCGGGACGCCCGCGCGCAGACGCGCGACGCGACGTGGACGTGCGCGACGCGCCACGCGGCCGCAGACGCGACGTGACGGGACGCGCGGACGTGGACGTGGACGCACGACGCGCGACGCGCGTGCAGACGCGGACGTGCGGACGCGCAGAACGTGCGCGACGCGCAGACGCGCGGACGCGCAGACGCCGGGACGCGGACGCGCGCAGACGCGCCCCGACGCGCGCCGCGGACGGCCGACGCGGACGCGCGTGGACGCCGACGCGCGGACGCGCAGACGTGCGCAGATCGCGCGACGCGCGGACGCGCAGACGCGCGCGACGCGGACGCAGACGCCGGCGAGCGCCGCCCGCCCGACACCGCGACGCGCGGACGTGCAGGACGCAGACGGCCGCGGACGCCCGCCCCGCAGACGCGCAGCGACGTGCCCCCCCCCCACCCGCGCAGACGCGTGGACGCGCAGGACGCGCAGGACGCGCGGACGCAGACGCGGACGCGACGTTGCAGACCGCTCGGTACGACGCCGCAGACGCCGCAGACGCGCGCAGACGCGCAGGACGTGCCGCTCCCCACCGGACGCGGCGGACGCGGCACGGACGCGCGCAGACGACCGCCCGCCCGCCGCAGACGGCGCCGCCGCAGCGTCCGCGCAGGACGCGCGCCGCAGACGCGCAGGACGCGCAGGCGAGCCGCGTCCCGGACGCAGACGTGCACGCACCCCCCCCACCCCCCCCGCACCCGACGCAGACGCGCCCGCACGACGTCGCGCACGCACCGTTCCGCAGATGGACGCAGACGCACGACGCCGCGCGACGCCCGCACGCACGCACCCGCACCACCGCAGGACGCGCCGCAGACGCGCGCAGACGCAGCGACGTGCACGCGACCGCGCCGCACGCCCGCCGACGCCCACGCCGAGCGGCGCCCGCCCCGCCCGCCGCCGACGCCGCAGACGCGCGCGCCCGCACGGACGCGACGCAGACGCGCCCCGCACGCAGACGCGCGCAGACGCGACGCGCAGACGCGCGCAGCACGATCGCGCAGACGCGCGCAGACGCGCAGACGTGCAGACGCGCGCACGGACGCGCAGACGCCAGACGCAGACGCGCGCACGGACGCGCAGACGCGCGCCACCCCGCCCAGACCCGCCGCAGCACGCACGCACGCGCGGACGCCGCGCGGGACGCGAGCCGCCGCCCGCGACGGCCGCCGACGCCGCACCGCACGACGCACCGCGACGCGCCACGACGCCCGCCCCGACGCGCCGCGCGCCCAGGCACGCGCCGCAGACGCGCCCTGCGACGCCCCTCACCCGCAGACGCGCGCCGGACGCGCAGGACGCGTGCACGACGCGCCCCGCACGCAGACGCAGACGTGCCGCCGTGCAGACGTACGCGCCGACGCGCGCAGACGCGCAGACGCGCGCAGACGCCGCCGCAGACGTGCTGACGCGCAGACGCGACGCCGCAGACGCCGCGCAGACGCGCGCAGACGCGCGACGCGCACGCCGACGTGCCCGACGCAGACGCAGACGTGCGGACGCACGCGCAGACGCAGGACGCGCCGATCGCGCGGACGCCGCGCAGGACGCGCGGACGTGCGCGCAGACGCGCA